>CAUYPK010079055.1:0-13524 GCA_963574355.1 Loris lydekkerianus | reverse complement strand
CAGTGACTTTGGCACAGGGAGCCCAAGGCTCTAGCAGTCTCTGGCCAGGAGAAGGGCTCTGTGCAGAGGCAGGTAGGGCTCTAGAGGGCACGCAGCTACCAGAGTCCCTGGACAGATGGATGAGCTAATGTGGAGCCTGAGAGGACACAGGAGGGGGAGGCGCAGGGTTGTGTGGCTCCTGCAGCTCTTGGTCAGGGAATGTGGAGCCCCAGTGGGTGCAGATACAACTTTATTTTTGACAGTTCACTGTTGTGATATTTCAGTGAACAGTTTGACATTTGAAGTTAATAGGTGTAAGAGATTAACTACAAAGCAAATAAGCATTTGACTTGCTTGATTAGGAAAATTTAATTTTATTAGTTAATTAAGGAAAGGATCCTCTCATAGGTTTTGTAAAAAAGGTGACAGTAATGTCTATTTTGTTCCATACATTGTATGTATTTACAAATATTTGTTCAATAAATGAATAGAAGTTTGTTTGATTATTTTATTATCCTTTTAAAATGTAAGTGACATGTAAGCCTGTGAAAACTCATTTTTAAACAAATTGAAAATCTCCTCTTGTTAGGTAATTGTTGCATTAGTTAATCTTATCTATTTCAACCAATCATGACTTTTTTTTTTTTTTTTTTTTTTTTTTTTTTTTTAGCATTTGTGAAAGTTATGCTTCAAACCTAAGAGTCAAACATATAGCTGGTTAAGAAATAAAATATTATTGAGCATTTGAGAAGGCTCTCTGTATCGTCTTCCAATTGAATACTTCTTTATCCCCACAGATAGCCAGGCAGTCTCTTGGTTTTACTTTTAAAACCTCTGAGTATGTCCTTAAGCACTACGTTGTTTAGTTTTGAAGAACTCTTGACTGGAAGCCTAAGTCTATTATAATTGTGTAAAGAATGGTAATATTGCTAATATTAGGTCAAATCTCAGTGGAGAAAGGTAGATTGAATAAAGTATCTGGGTCACAGTCTGGTTTCAGTTATCTGTAGAGTTTACAAGAACTGTTTTCTGGGGATGTCAGTGAATGAGCTGTTGAGTGAGTCTTGGGTAATAGCATCTGTTTCCCATAGGCAGGCATCTGATAATATTGTAGTGTAGATCAGGTACTGGATGTTCAGCAGGAGTGTTACAGAGGGAATAAGCTGCTCTATACTTTATTCAGAATCACTATGTCCTGCTTACAGCTCCTAGAAGAAAGTCAGAGGAGACCACTTTTGTAGGAGAAATAGTGTTCTCAGCTGGTTCAAGGGAGATAACATGAAGGCAGAGCAGAAACTTCATTAACCGGCATACTGTCTTCTGCTTGAAAGGTAATAGGGGCAAGGTGAGGAAAAAAAAATACAAATGAACAAGAGTTGTACCAGCTCCATGTAAAAGCCAAAGCCAAAAATACTTCAAGGGACATAAAAGAAGATACAACAAAAAATTGAAAAACTCTTATTTTGGAATAGGAAGACTCAGTATTATAAGTAAATCTCCTGGAATAAATTCATTCAGAGCTTCTTTGACGATATACAGTTGCTTTATTTTTTTCTCCATTGCATTTATGGCCAACTGATAAAACCATACCTTTATTTAGTAGTCTCCCTCTCACCCCCCCTTCTGGAATGTAAATTTATGAAGGAATATGAACGAAGGAGGGCATGCTTGTGTTTCTTTCTGGAGTGTAGATTTAGGAGGGTATGTTTTATTCCTTGCGGTGTTGTTAGCACCTTGAACTGTGCTTAGGAGGCAGCCAATGACCCCTGAATGAATGAATCAAATAAAAGTCCTTCTTTAATGGTCCATAGTACTTATTGTCTGTTGTATAGTATTTTCGTCATTAATTTTTGTCAGTTTAGCATTTTATAGTGCTTTGTATTATTTTCTTTTGGTTCAGTGTCTGATTGTTTCATTGCTCTATGACAGCCTTCTCTATGCTCCTTGATGGCACCAGTGGGACAAATGCTTCCTTTGTGTACTACCTCACAGTGCAAGGCAAATGGATGTAGGAACTTGTTGAATCGAATACATTTATTTATTCATAGTGACTTAAATTCCTAGAATCCAGTTTGCCCTCAACAAAAGGAGTATTTTTTTATTGGATAAAATAGTATAATTCTGTACAAAATAGGGGTTTCTCATTGTTTATTAAGGCTGGAGATTTTTTAGAAATTTTTTTTTGAGCTTATGGTAGATTTTGGTAACTGAAGTTGAAACATTTGTAATTATAATTGTCTGAATTTCTGCACACAATTTGAGTAAAGGAGAAATATTACTATTTTGAGTAACATAAAATTTCTTATCTGGAAACTTATATTAAAAAATCCTGTATGCAGTATTTATATTAGGACTTAATTATAAAATGAATATTAATTCTAAATAAGTAACTTTTAGCCTACTTATCCTTTATTTATTATCTCTGTTTTTTATTTCTTGAGTCATTCTGTTACCCTACGAGGATGTCATCATAGCTCACAGCAACCTCAAACTCATGGGCTCAAGGGATCCTTTTTGCCTGAGCCTCCGAAGTAGCTGGGACTACAGGCCGCCTGCCACAACACCTAGCTAGTTTTTCTACTTTTAATAGAGACGGGAGTCTAAATAGGGTCTCACTCTTGCTAAGGCTGGTCTCACTCCTGAGCTCAAGCTGTCCAGTTATGTTGGCCTCCTGGAGTGCTAAGATTCACCATGCCCTCCTTAACCTTTTATATGTATATGATTTTGCATATATAAATATGCAAATCCTTTAATAAGTACTTTGTTGTATTTCTCATGTCAGCATAACATTCAACAGTTTGTAACTATTTATTTCTTCTTGTACCTTGGCATTCCCACTGGCTTTTTTTTTTTTGTTAATCATTGCTGATGGCTGTATAAATCTCTCAACATATAGATTTTGAACATTGTTTTTGGACATATATTTTCAAGACTATACATTTTCTTTTTTTAAAAATATTTTTTTCTTTCTTTTTTTTTAATTGTTAAATCATAGCTGTGTACATTAGTGTTCTAAGATGCACCATAGATGTGACCCCACTCATTACCCTCCCTTCACCAAAACCTCCCCCCTCCCTTCCCCTTCCTCATCAAAATAGAAGGTTTAAATGAGGTCCAGAGCCTCAAAATACAATGCCTAAAATGTCCATTTAAAAAATCACTAGTCATATCAAAAGCCAAGAAAATCTCAACCTAACAGCACCAAAGAATAATAATCTTATTGTCTGACAAAAATCTTCAAGTGGCTATCATAAAAGTGCTTCAATGAGCATACACTGGAACCAAGTGAAAAAATGGAAAATCTCAGCAAGGAATGTATACATAAAGAAGAATTAAATGAAAAATTTTAGAGCTGAAAAATACAGTAACAAAAATATTCAACAGTGGAATGAAGGATACAAAGAAAAGAACCAATGAAATCCCAACAGAACCATAGATATTTACCCAATCTGAACAAGAGACAAAATACAATAGAAAATAAATGGAGAGATCTGCAAGGACTTGTTTGACTATAACAAAATATCTAATGGTGTTTTCACAAAAGTTTCACAAGGAAAGGAGAAAGAAATCAAGACTAAAAATATATTAAACAAAACAACAGCTGAAAATTTCCCAAATTTGTCAAAATATATAAACCTACCAAATCAATCAGCTAAATGAATTCCAAAGAAGATAAATTCAAATAAATATGTATTAAGATACATTATAGTCAAACTTCTGGAAATCATTCATAAAGGAAAAAAAAATCATAGATTAAATAAAGCCTTACCTATGGGGACCTCTCCTGGTATCCCGAGGGAAGTATGGTAATGTAACCATGAGTAAAGAAAATGGAGCAAAACAACAGATTCAGATGAGTGGGTCAGGTGCTAACCATTATGCATGAGTTGGTCTTTTTTCAGGTCTCCACTAGGGTTTGAAGAGGAAAAGTAAAAAGAACCTGATGAAGTGCCTCTAACAACTCACACCTTGTCGAAATTGTGAGAAGTGAAACCTTGGGTCCATCACACCACAGTAAAGAGATGTCCAATGGAAGGGGAAGACCCCAGCCCCCAGTGGGAGGGCCAGCCTTTCCATGATCTATGTAAGGAAAGGGGAAGGATGAAAATGTTGATATTGTTGCTAACTTTCCTTTGATTATTGGTTCTGCCTATAGGGTGGGGAGACAACTCCTTACTAGGGATCTCCCTGGGCTTTTGCCCCATCTGTTGATCTGTCTCACTGATAGCTTTGTCCTCCTAAAGCTTGTTCAGTGTTGTACATGACTTCTGAATTTATAAAGCTGGTCTCTTGGATTACCAACAGGGTAAACTAACAGCTCTGTATTTAGAGGTCCCATATTTCTTTTCTAACCCAGCCCTGTATTGGGCATTTGTACAAGATGACAGTCCATTTCGCCTTGTCAGTCCCCACTGTTATGGTTGTTATGACTTTTTTCACCCAGTAATCTGCTATTGTCCCAAGCTTTGCAATGGCATATACAAGTATAAACCTTCCATTTGAAATGTCCCAATCCAGCAGAAATTATCTCAAGAATTATGTCACCCCTCCCCCCATAGACATAGAAACCTAAAATTGACAGGAGATAATATGTAACATAGTCATCCTCCTCTCATAGGTATGAAAGTGTAAAAATTGAGAGTGAAGAATATATAACAGAGGGAATGGCCTAGAAAAAAAAAAAAAAGACAAAAATTGTATTAAAAAAAATAGGAAAGGTTACCTATAGGGAATAGCAATTCAAATGACAGATTTCTGATTAAAAAGCATGAAAATCATTGTACCACTTCCTTCAGTTTTCAAGAGCTAAAAGAAAAAAAGACTTTTCAAACCACAATTCTTTGTCCAGTGAAGATCTCCTTCAGGAATTAAAGGGCACATTTTTCAATGGTGGATATGTTTTGTATCGTGATTATGGTGTGTGGCTGTCCAACTGTGTATACTTGACAAAACCCACTAAAAAAAGAAAAGATGGTACTAAAAAGACAATACAACTTCTTACCTCTCAAGAGATATCCAAATCCTCTCAATCTCACAGAAAAGTTAATTTTTACATGTACGTATGTACGTGTGTGTATATATATCTCATCACTGTACAATTTTAATAATGTAAAAGATCCAGTGATAATATAATGAAAATTTTAATTTCTCATAAAAATGAATCAATATGCTTTATGAATTGCTATTTTAGTATGACCAAAGCAGCTTGAAAAAACATTCTTCTAGTCTCACAGTTATGACCAGATTCCTAATATACAAAGGCTTTCTAGGTGGTGATCAACTAGTAAATGTTTCTTTCTAATTCTTCTTTGATTCTTTTCCAGGACATAAGATCTGTTTCCTAGGAAACCTATCTCACCCAGAGCTCAAGTGGAGAGTACTTTGGGAAGGAAGGGGCTGCTTGTTCTCAATATTTCTAAAGAAAATAAAACATGTAAATGCATTTATGAGTTCTTCCACAGCCTTAGTGACATGTCACTTATTGGCGAACAAGTAAGTCTTTTTGACAACATCTTACAATGTTCAGAATAACTAGATCCAACTATAGGAAATAGAAGACAGCCATCTAGGATTGCACCTCCTTTCTCTCACCTTTTCCTAAATGTTTCTCCCTTGCCAACTTAATGGAACCTCAAAGTTCACATTTAATGCTTTTTTCCCCTGACTTTAAATATGGATCTCTTTTTATTAAAATACAGAAGTAGTTCTAAACATCAGGTCTAGTCTTGTTCTTGATGTCCCCATCATTTCTCCTACACAAAACTGAGTTTCAGAATGCCCCATTTCCTTCACCACATGCGTAGGCAGGAGTCCACATGTAGTGTAGGGCGGGGCTGTAAGGGGCAAGAGAGGCAAGCAGCCTCCATCTGTCCCTTTGCCCAGGACTATAAATAAAGGGCTGCCTTTTTTCTATGGTCTGCCAACTGGGAGAAGGGTATTTGAGGCTCCCTTTCTTTTGTCATACTTTTATCTGATTCTCCAACAATTGCCAATGTGGGGGATTAGAACATTCACTGTATATTCAAAGGTCAGGATCCTAAGGGGTTGTTTCTTTCCTGTTTCTGTAGACCAGGAGTATTTAAAAGGTTGGTGGATGCTGCTATAGGCACCAAAGGCTTGCTGGCCTGCCAGCCTCCCACAGCCAGCTCTCTGTCCTCCTCCCCAGCCCCTGTGCTCTCTTACTGGTTCCCCACATACCTCTCCTCCACACACACCCTTCACACACACATGCACACACATGCAAGGAAAGAGGTGACCTGCAGCCTACCTCTCTTCTCATACTTCCTTCTGTTTACACCCAGTGGTCAAACCACACAAGCAGGTCAGCCTTGCACTGTTCTAAGTGCTGCCATTTGTGCACGCCCGCTCTTGCTTTCTGCCATTAAATGTGCCAGGAGGTGTAAGAGAGCTAAGCCCTACCCTAGCTAAGCCCTACCCTAGTGAAGCCCAGTGGCCAGCGAGCTTTCTCCGACTTCATTACCAATAGTCAAGAGCATGAAATCTTAAGGCAGGCTGCCTTGGTTCAGAATCACCCCCACCATTAACAAGCTTCATGAGCATGGTGGCTCTTCTAAATTTTCTGTGCCTAAATTTTTCTTCATCTGTAGAATGGGGTTGATGTAGTACCTAAATCATATAATTGTTGTGAATTAATGTACAGACACATAATATGAATGTATGCACATAGATCACTTAAAACATTGCCAGTAGGTATCAATTGTGATTTAAGAGTTCGTTACCAATATTGTTATGACGGGAAACTCACACTTGATCTTTATGATAACAGTGGAGCAGGCCCTCTGGTCTAATAGGATTCAAAGCTGCTCAGGGTATTCTTAGCTTTGGAGAAAACAAGGGAGACCTCCAGATCATCCAGATGAACTTATTCAACATGAGGCTTGAAGACAAAACACATGTCATTTATTCTTTAATACATGTATCCTGTTGAAGGCCCCATTGTTGGGTCCGAGGATACCGGAGTGAACAAGGCAGGAGTCCTCCCGTTACATTCTCACTAACAGTGGTGCACATCTGTGGATTTTGTTTCTTGTCTCACTGCCTGGGAAGAGAGGTCAAAATCAGGACTCATTTACGCCAGGGTTTCTGAGCCCCATACCATCTTTTAATAATATTCCAATAATCTTGTTATGATTTACATTCATTACTTTCTAAGATCTCTTCTACCTTGTTCTGGCCTCATATACTGGCTTCTTATCTAAATGAGAGTCACTTTTCACTGTGCCTGTTAAAGTATTTATTTGCCTTGAACTACACTGAGAGATTTCCAAGTCTGAACCTTGATTTCAACATGTAAGTGCTGTGTGGCTTTGTTGGTTTCATATTGCTGATATCACAAACTCCCACACATGTGATGGCTTAAAACAATACACATTTACTATCTCAATTCTGAAGGTCAGAAGTCCAAATGGGTTAAAATCAAGATATCAGCAGGACTGGCTCCTCCTGGAGTTTTTTAGGGATGAAATTATTTCCTTGACTTTTCCAGCTCCCCAAAGCCACCTGCTTTCCTTGATGCAGAGGCTGGGGATCCTTCTCCTATCTTCAAAGCAAGCCAGATAGCATTTTCAAGTCTCTCCCTGGCTCTAACCTCTTCTGCCTTCCTCAGCCACTTTCAGGGGCCCTTGTGACTATATTGGACTCACCCATATAACCCTAGGTAGTCTCCCTACTTACAGGTCTTTTGCTTAGCAATCTTAATTCCATCTGCAACCCTAATTCCCTTTTGACATATAATGCAATCTATATTCTTATATTCTAAGAATTAGGACATAGACATCTTTGATTAGGTCATAGACATTTTGACACACGAACCTTGAACAAGTTTTCTAATCTCATCAAGATGTGCTTTCTTCACCCATAAAATGTGTATTATAATACATTACTATGAAAGATAGTTAAAATCCCATAAGAAATTTTTAAATCATAGCTATTATTAGTTTGCCATGCTGAGTTCATTTCCAACAGCACCTACAGATAACAGCCCCTCCCTTTTCCTATGCAACATGATCTACTTCCCAGTGCTAGAATTGGCAAGATCCAATGATGAGTCCTTATAATATCAAGTGCTCCTTTACAGACAGAATCAGAGATAAAAGATAGAGAGATAACCATCAGGTTTTAATGGTCATTTATATAAATAACTGCTCAGTATAAATTAGGTTTTATGAAATCATTTCTGGAGAATTATCAGAGGGATAAATGAAATGGAAAATGAAACTGTCCCTTCTCCACAATTTTGCCAAAGGATAGTCTTGGTGATATTTTTTCAGAGACTCCAAATCCCATAAGCACAAAAAATAATTTTCCTTGTCAGAATTTAAGTGATAAAATTGCTTAATCATTCATAATGTTCCCATAATGAATTCAGTATTTGAGGTCATAAGTGCAAAGCATGCATCTTAATTCACATGAGATTCCAGTTTTAAAAGAAAAAGTTAGGTGCTTATTTTGATTTACCTAACATTATTAAAACAATATTAAGAATAGACAAAATGGAAAATTAGTTTCTTTGCAAAACTAATACTTCTGACTTTCTGATGAATGAATGAAAAGAAAAGAAAATTTGATAGCAGAAAGTCTCTTGCTTCATTGCAAATGTCTTCTGATAGAAAATGGAATGAGAGACACACTCAAAGCAGATGCCACCAGCAGAGCAAGTTGTGGGAACCAGTGCTCAGCAGTGACAGTCTGGTGTCTGTCTTCACTAGATCAGCCATGCAGGTGCCATTGTCTGGCTATGTGGTCCTGAGTCTGATTCCCCAACTACTCCAGCAATTCTTTCACTCCCCAATCTATTTTTAATAATTCCTTTGCTGCTTAAATCAGCCATACTATATTTTTATACTTTGTTACTAGAACCCCACAAAAATGTCCTTGAGATATATCTGAAAATGTATCAGTGTATTGTGTAGAGAAATATCATTCAGTAGTTGAATTGGGTTTTGCTTTGAAAGATAAAACCAGAAGATATAAGGCTATTAAGCGGTGAAGGAAAGAGCAGCTTATTTAATAAGGGTACACACTGCATTTAAACATACTATGTGGCTACTCATATTCACTCTGTGTGTCTTGGGGTAACCTCATTGATTCCCAGATATCAGGCCTTAGTCAAGTTTGACTAGAAAATCAACGCTGCTGATGAATGAACATTAACATGAAGTAACAGGAGATGTGCCATCACACAGCTGGCCGCTGATCTACTGAGAGATACCAGTGGGATCCTCAGAAACTGACCTGGTAATAGTCCCATTTAATATCTACATTAGTCAGGGGTCTCCAGAAAAACAAAACCCACAGGACCCATGTGTCCATGTATATATGGAGATTTATTATAAAGATTATGAAGGCTGGGCAGTCCCATCATCTTCCCTGTGCAAGCTGGAGGCCCCAAAAGCTGGGAGGGCAATTCAGTCTGAGCTTAGAGGCCTGAGAACTGGGGGACCTGATGTTATAAATCCCCCTGGAAGGCTGGGAAGAAGCCAGTGTTGCAGCTCAAGAAGGCAGGTAGTAAGAAAAAGGGGTGAATTCCTCCCTCCTCCACATTTTATTCTATTTAGGCCCTCAACAGAGGGGATGGTCCTCACCCATGCTGGGGAGGGCAGTCGACTTGACTGACTGCACAGATTCCAATGCTGACCTCATCCAGAAACATCCTCCCATGCACACCTAGAAACCCAGCAATAATGTCTGACTGGAAATGTAGGCATCCCAGATCCAGTCAAGTTGACTTAGAAAACGAAATCTCACCGTACGTAAATAATTGTGAGTTCTGTTTCACCTTAGAAACCCCAAATTTCTAAGCTTAAAATGTCAGAGCTAGAAAAAAAACATTAAATATTATCTAATTTCCTCATTTTACAACCGGTTCCAAGAGGACAATTGAAAAGTTCACACTGCAAGTTTTAGAAGCCTAATAGCACGTATAAAACACCAGAAACCACCTTGACTTACTTTAGTCCTCAGCTCTTTTGATAGATCATTTAATTTCTTAAACAAATGTATGTTGTTTGGCTTCCTGTATGTGAAATTCAATCAGCAGACGTCATGTTGGGCTACCTGGCAAACAAGCCCTATCTACCTGGCGGTTAAATCAAATAACTAAGGGGACTATAAGTTTTCTATCACAAGAAATCCATAAGGAGAAGAAAATTCTATTTATTTCCTTTTTAATCATAGCCACCTTCAGAAAGGGAAAAAATAAAATCTACTATAATGTTGCTTTGGAAGTAGACTAAGCCTCAGAGAGGAATGAATCTGCCTGCCTCTGTGAGGGACCAGGTGAGGGAGACAGTTGTGGATTGTTGACCCTTGTGTCTTCTGACCTCAGAGAAACTGCTGTTGAAATATTCCTGTCTTTGGAGACAAAAGAACTCATCTATACCTGGTTTGATTACCTAGCAAAATAGAACTGTAAGTACAAAGCACACATGGAAAGCTTTCATCACGCTAATTAATTTTCTCCTTGTCATGAACACACCAGGCAAGTCCTAGTATGTCCACTCCACAGATAAGAATCTGAGCAGCAGAGAGTTAACTTAGTTGGACAAAGAAAATAGAGATGAGGAATTTAAACCTTCCCTTCCTACCTTCTTGGCAGTTAGCCTTCTCCTCCTAAGGCTGCAATACCAGGCCTGGCAATTAAGTTCATGAACTCATCCTAGAAAAAATGCTGCAAACCTCATTATTCAATATCAGCAGGGGCACCTCCCAAGTGCTCTCCTGGGCCATCTTGTGACTGTAGTGATATTTAGCAATGAGATGTGTGGCACTTTTTCTAATATGAGTTTGCAAACTTCATCATTCAACCTTGAACATTAGGCAACAGCCTTTGAAAATGACATGGTCACTAAGTTATTTCTTGATAAAATCTGCTGTAGTCTTAATGTTTCTCTCTCTCTGAAAGAGGCTCAAATCTAAATGTCCAAAATGTTTCTTCCTCTTACATTAAACAATATAAGTAGTTTAAATACTAGTTAGATCATAACAAGTGGGAAAAATGTACCGAGTAAGTCAAACTGGCATGACTGACCTCCCAAATGAGACCCCTTTGAGCAGCGATTTGCAAAATGCCTTGTAGCAAAGAAGAGTGTTAGTGATTCTGGGCTGGAGCTTGGTCAATGTGCTGGGCAGGATTACATAACAGATGTGGAGTTTTCCAGTCCCTTGGCACTGCTGCCAACTCATGCATTAAATTCCTCCTTATCATTAGCCAGTCAGATGCAGGTACTGTTGTAATGATTCTATCTTGAACCTCACGTAAACTCCTCTCTCCATCAGGATTTATCATGCTGCAGTCAGGAGCCTCACTCAAGGATATTCAGGCAGGTTTGAGAATATTAGGATTTTTCAAATTCTTCCTCAGATGTGTTCCCTGAGCCTCCCTGGCCAGATCACGTTTCAATATAGATATGGCTTTATTTCTGGGCATATGAGTTGACTGATGCAAGAAGTTCAAAGTCATTCACACCATATTATCCAGACTTATCCCAAAGCTTGGCTGCAGCAGATGTTGTTTATGCCAATCCACTCTTCCCCTCTACTCGCTGTTCAGCATATACATAATGTAGGCTTCCAAGGGCAAGTGCCTGCAACAGAAGGCTTTCTGCAAGGCAGCAGATGTTTCAGGGCATTAACGTCCCTGGGAGTAGCCCTAAATGAATGATTGATAGGCACTAGTGGGTAAATTCGTGTGCATCATCTTCCTTCTGCCTTTTTTAGGCTAATGCTGAGATGTGCTTCTATGCTGACTCTCAAAGTTTGCCCAGTTATGGGTAGCAATGCTGATCATTAATATGCCCCTTATAGGCGTCTTCCTTCTCTGTCACATTTGTCTCTGTTTCTAATGCTTCTTGGCAACATCTTACAAATAATCTACTGGTGCTGACATTCTTGTCTTTAGGATCTACTGGGAATCCCCAACCAAAAATATGGGTAATCTCCCACTCTTTCTGTTGACCCTGCTTTATCTAACTTTGTTGTTCTAAGAGTTTCATCCTAGCAAAATGTAGCGACTCATTCCTTCAAGCTTTTTCTGTTTTCCCAGAAAGAAGTATTTGGTGAGCCCAAGGGAAATGGCGTAAATGTGAAGCTGAGAATATAGAAAAAATTCAGATCATTCTGGACCTCATATGTCATGTTAAAGGATGTATTTCAAGTGGAGTAGGACAACTCTGAATGTTTTCAGCAAGAGAGAATATGATATAATACAATTTATTTGGAGTGTTTATTTTAGTTACTGTATGGACAGTGAAAGGAGAATGACCAAGTAGAATCAGGAGACAAGTTGGGGGAGCACCACAGACACAGGAACTTGGGTCAAGGTGGTGATAAAAAGAAGTGGTTGGACTCTCAAAAAATGTATTAGGAGTTATATGAGTTTTATAGGAGTTTGTTTCTATGTTAAAACAGCCAAATAAATAGAGAATTATGGAATAGGAAGGCAGGGATTTAAGGAGAGGGAATTCCATTTTTTGAGCTAGAAATGCAGAAATCTCTTTTTTAAAAAGAGGTAAAAACTTAGTGAGGAACATATTTGGAACAAAATTTCAGAGTTCAGGACATAGTATATCTGTGAAAAATCTACATGGAGACATCAAAAAGGCTGGATCTCAAAGGGAATATCTAGACGTAAGATAAAACTAGGGGAGTTTAATCATCCAGGAGGTATGTGTGCCTGTGGGATTTGCTGAACTCTTCTAAAAGGAAGGAAGAGAAGGGAGAAAAGAAGACGAAGGATAAAGCCCTAAGGGATGCACTTGTAGGTCAGATAGAAGAGAAGAGGCAGGCAAAGGAGACTGAGCAGGAATGGTGACAGATAGAAGGAAAAGAGTTAAGAATATCATGCCATAGAACTGAGAGTAGAAAATGTCACACCAGTGAAGGAAATGTCAGCTATAGTTCATGGTGATAAATGAAAAAGTAAAATTAGAGCTGAAAATTGTCTCTGCGCCCTAGGACCAGGAAGGTCGTTGTTAGAGTGACCATATTAAACCTCGTTATGCTTGGAGCAGTATAGGTAATACCTGTTACTCATGCATGATTATTAGTAGTGACTGTTTTCACTCTCAACAGTTCATAGGAAATAAATGACCTTGGTGGTCATAGGTGACTTTGAAAAAGGTAGTTTCAAAAGTGAGATTGGGGTGGAAGCCACAGTGGAGAGTGAACAGGGGAGAAAGCTGAATCAGCATGTGCTGACAAGACTTGACAATGAAAGGAAGGAGAGAAGTGAGGCAACCACCAGGAGAGGCCCTGGTATCAAGGAAGGACTTTTGCATTAAAATCAGGTAGATGACAGTCTTTATTTAAAAAAGAATAAACCTGGGGATAGAATTTTTTTTTTTTTTTTTACCATTCTAATCATTTCTTTTTTTTATTTATTTATTTTTTTATTAAATCATAGCTGTGTACATTGATATGATCATGGGGCATCATACACTAGCTTCATATACCATTTGACACATTTTCATCACACTGGTCAACACAGCCTTCCTGGCATTCTCCCAGTTATTGTGCCAAGACATC
>CAUYPK010079048.1:0-11387 GCA_963574355.1 Loris lydekkerianus | reverse complement strand
ATTTGTCTTTTAAGTTAAGATGTGACTCTTGTATGCAGCAAATATCTGGCCTGAGTTTTTGTATCCAGTCAGCTAACCTATGCCTCTTTAGAGGACAGTTTAAGCTGTTCACATTAATGGAGAATATTGATAAGTCTGGTGAAGTTTTGGGTATCAAATTTTTCATAAGTCCAGGGGACATTTTTAATCATTTCACCAGTGAGGAAGTTGGAGGTTGATCAGAAGTTTCTGAGTGAGTTTACTTTTGTGGTATAGGATTGGGTTGTTCATTATGGAGGATAGGTCTGAGAATATCCTGAAGAGCTGGTTTGGTTATGGCAAATTTCTTCAACATGTGAATGTCATTAAAGTATTTAATTTCTCCATCACAAATAAAACTCAGTTTAGTTGGATACAATATCCTGGGTTAGAAGTTATTTTGCTTTAGGAGATTAAAAGTCAATGACCACCCTCTTCTGGCTTGAAAAGTTTCAACAGAGAGATCTGCAGTCATTCTAATATTCTTCCCTCTGTACGTAATGGCTTTCTTTCACCTGGCAGCTTGAGAATTTTCTGCTTCATATTAACTTTAGTGAAGTTAATTGTGATATTCCTTGGGGATGTCTTATTGGATTGAGTTGTGCTGGGGTTCTGAAGCAGTCTGCTATCTGTATTTCAGAATCTGTAGGCATGTCTGAAAAATTCTCTTTTATAATTTCATGCAGAAGGGCCTCTGTGCCCAGCAAGGCCACTTCATCAGTTTCAGGAATTCCAATAATTCGGATATTGGCCTTCTTCAAATTATCCCAGAGCTCTCTGAGAGAATGATCCATTTTTGCTCTCCATTTCTTCTCCTCTTTGAGAGTTTGGGAGCATTCATAGGCTTTATCTTCAATGTTGGAAATCCTTTCTTCTGCTTGCTCCATTCTGTTGCTGAGGGATTCTCCTGTATTTTTCAGAACTTTGAAGGTGCAAATTCTTGCTTCATTGTGTCTAAGTCTTTGGTGATTTTGTCTTTAAACTCGTTAAATTCTTGAGACAGCTGTTGAATTTCTCCTTGAATTCCTATTTCCATTTTGTTAATTTTGTTTGCCATCTAAATTCTGAAGTCGATTTCTGACATGTCAGCCAGTTCTTTGTGAATGGGATCTTTAATTACATCTGCCATATCTTTCCTTGGGAGGGTTGATCTATTCTGGTTATTCATGTTACCAGAGTTTTTCCACTGATTCTGCCCCATGATTGTTTTACTCCATTTGATTTCTCCCCTGGTGCTTTGTCGAGGACCCGTATAGTGTTGTGGCCTGAGAAATTGGGGCCCTGTTTGGTGTAGAGGGACTAAGTGGTTCTGTCTTGTTTTCAGCTGGTTTCTGTTTGACCCTAGTGAAACAGTTACTCTGGGTTGAAGTCTCAGCTGTGAAGAAATACCAGCAATTAAGTCACCCTTCCCACCACAGGCAACAATTGGAAATGGAAAATCAAACCTTTCTACAGCCACACACCCAGGGCACCACCTTGATAGTCCCCAGGTGATTGGCTCAGTTAAAAAGGTCCAAATCAATTGTCTCAGTCAGCAGCTGCCTCAGGTGGTAGAGTTTAAGAGGTTTCTCGGAACTGGATCACAGGGGTCTGGTGACTGCTCTAATGTGGCTTGCTCCAGTGCTGCGTGGAGTCAGGTGTAGCCACTCACCAAATAGATCAGTCTGGGAAGGTTGATGCCTTTTTCCTCACCCTGCAGCTCTGTCACACCCAGTTGCTGGTAGCCCCACAGGGCTGTGACCCAGTCAGTTGTCTGCAGTGAGAAGGTACTCCAGAGGTTTGCACCTGCCTAAATCACAGGGATGTCTGTCTTCTCATCCAGGCCAGTGCTCTCTGTCTTTATCCAGCAAGGGGTGGTGACGTCTGTCAGCCTCAGGCACTTGATGGAGGCTGAAGGTGTTCACTCAGTTCCAGCCCCACCCTTAGTTTATGTTATTGGGTGAAAGGAACAACCCTGTGGGAGTTTGTTTCTGACCCTGCTAGATTTTTCTGCAGAGAAGAGGCTGATTTGAGTTCCCAGAACATGTGCCTCAGACCCTGTCTTTACTCCTGCAGTTTTGTATTTGTAGCATGATTCGTTGTTAGCTGTAACCTTTTGGCCTTCTTTGTCTATAGGCTAGTGATCCCCTCAGGGCTAGGTGCATCTGAGGCTCAGTAAAGCAGTCCTCTGGATCAGCCCCACCCTGGGAGTTTCCCAGCTCAGCAGGTGCATTTTCTAGTCCCTGTGTTTCAACCAGGTCAGTACCACCTCAGGCAAACCCTTTACTCACGGGCCTGTGTTTCAGTCTCAGCTCTGTTCCGTGGTGGTTGCCATCTGAGAAGATGCTCGGCCTCATCTGGTTGCCCAGGGAGACAGGATGAGTGGCTACAGGATATTTGGGGATGGGCCTTGTTATTGCTGAAGACATCTGTTTCTCTGCTCCTCGAGGCACCACCGCTCTGGTGTGATTCCCTCTTAGCTGACCATCGTCTCCTCACTTCTTTGCTGCAGAATCAGCACTGGCCAGCTGAAGTTTAGGTCCTGTCTACACCTCTCGAGAGTTCACCCAAGAATCTGGACTCCTGGGGGGCAGGCCTCCAGACCTCAGAGTGAGAGTGGAGGGGAGTGCTGGGATGTCAGAGTTGCAGGTCGTAACACCAAATTCATTGAGACCAAGTGAGAAAATAAACAGATACAAAGGCTACCAGGCACACAAGCCCATAGATACAGAAACAGTCGGAAACACATAGACATATAGACAACACCCACAACAACAGCAACATAAAAACAACTGCAATAAAAATAGTGATAATTGTAAAATAATTGAAGGAAATTTAAAAAAAGGGGAAAAAGTGGTGTTAGTAGAAATGTTAAAAGTGAAGAAAGAAGAAATTAAAATTAGAAAACATAGAAATAAAAAATATATCTATATAAAAAGGAATAATAAAAATTATCAAAAGCTCCTCCAAGTAAATGGTGACAAAAAACAGAACAAAACAAAACAAACAAACAAAAAAAGGTACCAACTACAAAAATATTCTTGAATGTAGAAATTTACCTATATACATCTTTATGTCTGATGTAGGGATCAGCTTTCATAGGAATATATTCGCACAGCAATATACTTTCTGGACACCAGGTGGTGCTGTGAGGGGTTTCCAGGCTTATACCTGATTCACAGTTTATACTGTTACCATGGTAACCATCTTCCATGGCTGATGGCCATTTTGGAATTTCTGTAAAAGTTTGTCGCCTAGGAATTGTGTAACCTCGGCTGTTCTTTTCCAGACAGCACTTGTGACCAACCTTCCCATTCAGTACAAGTGTCCGCGCTTCTTAAATCTTTCCACTCTGCTCCCAGGTTCTCCTGCAAACTGGGGACTGAAATCAGCTGTGGGAGAGGGTGCTTCTGGGTTCCCACAGTTGCTGGTGGGTTCGCGGCTTTAGCCGCTGTAGCCAGTTCCAGCGGCTGAAGCTGGTTCCCGTGGCTGAAGCGGCTGTAGCCGATTCCCGTGGTTGGAGGGCTTGGGGACCTTATTCTGAGTTTTATGGTTCAAAGTTTCCCTTTTGGATCGGCACCTACCAGTCCCCTCCAACACCTGGAGGAAAGGTGCCTGCCCTTTTGGGTAGTTCAAAATGTCTGTTTCCTGGGTGGGATCCCTTCCCTTCAATTGTCCAACAGGTTGCCCAGCTCCCCGTGGTTTTGAGTGGCTCTCTTTTCAGATGCCTCCCTCAGTTTAGAAATAAATATTCATCAATTGGGTTTTGTCAGCATTTACAAGCTGCTGTCCTCCGTGGGAGAGGGGCCTGCTGGCTAGCATGGCCGAGCAGGGAAGAATCTCTACAACAGAGTCTGTGGTTTTAAATTACCCCTCATATATAGTAATCCGCCAGTTTGCTGAGTGTCTCCAGCTGTCTGTACACTCCAATAATCCACACATGGGGAAGGTGTGGGAGAGGGGGCTCCCACATGGGAGATGTGAGCTACACGTCCGTCCTGTCTGCTATCATGCTCTGCCTCCCCTCTTTCATGTTTCAATGGATGGAGCTGGAACATATTATTCTTAGCAAGGTATCGCAAGAATAAAAGAAAAAGTACCTGATGTACTCAGCCCTAATATGAAACTAATTTATAGCTTTCATACAAAGGGTATAACCTAATCTCAGTACAAGAATATGGGAAAGGGAGCAAAAAGGGGAAGGAAGGAGGAGGTAGGGTGGAGGGAGGGTGATTGGTGAGTCCTCACCTAGGGAACATCTTGGAAGGGTGTAGGTGAAGTATACTAAGTGCAGAGTATAAGGGTTTGAACATAATAATTAAGAAAATGCCATGAAGGCTATGTTAACCAGTTTGGTGAAAATATTTCAAACTGTATATGGACCAGCACATTGTACGTCATGATTGCATTATTATACACAGCTCTGATTTAATAAAAAAATTAAAGTAAAGTAAAAAAAAAAAAAGGAACACCTGTGATATAACATCTCAGTAATATGACACCTTGGTGATAAGGGCATGGGGAAGGATTTGGCTTTAATGCAAGAGCACAAGCATCAGTGCTTGGCAGTCTTCACACTGTGGTGCAAATAGCCATGGGATCACTTCTATAAGTAGCTGCAGGAGAGGTTAGTCTGCATTCATTCTCTCACAGACTCCCTCACTCTGACTCTTTTGCTCCTCCTACAAAGACTGTTTCTCTCAAGGACTGTTTCTCTCTCTCCCTCCTGCTGAGACAAATAGCCTTCAGGCACCTAAGGGGAGTTGATTCCAAGCAAGGTAGCACAGCAGTCTGAGTCCTGACAGTTTCATAGGCCAGGGTAGCAACCTGGCGTTCTGGGCAAACAATCTACTAGCTCATTTTTTGAGGTTAGCATAATCTTGATTTCAAAATAAGACTGATTTAGGAAGAAAGCATTAAAGTCTAATATCATTTATGAACATAGATATAAAAATATTAAATAGTGTCTGTCAGAACACATTTTATAATGCATTTAAAGTTAAATGAGTTTTGGACATGTTGGATCTATCCCAGGAATACAATATTGATTTAACATTGGAAAGTAAGGTTATATTATCCACTCATCCACTTAATTAACACATTAAAGGACAAAATCTATAGGTTATCTAAATAGATACAGGAAAGATTATTGGATAAAGTTTAATATCCATTTGTGGTTAAAGATATTTAACAACTAATACTAGGAAAAAATAATGTCCTTAACTAGATAAACAGTATCTTAAAAAATTATGTCAAATATTATGCTTAACTGTGAATACTTGGGGCTGGGCGGGGTGGCTCATGCTTATAATCTTAGCATTCTGGAAGGCTGAGGCAGGTGGGTTGCCTGAGTTCATGAGTTCAAGATCAGCCTGAGCCAGAGTGAGACCTCATCTCTAAAAATAGCTGGGCATTATGGCAGCATCTATAGCCCCAACCATTTGCAAGCCTGAGGCAAGAAAATCACTTAAGCCCAAGTTTGAAGTTGCTGTGAGCTTTGATGTCACAGCACTATCTGAGGACAACAAAGTAAGACTCTGTCTCAAAACAAACAAACAACAACAACAACAAAAACCCAAACCAGTGAAAACTTACAAGAACAATTACCAGAAAAAGATAAAAAGGCTTGTTATCACTACATCAGTCTCACATTGTACTAGATGTCTTAAGTGGTAGAGCTATACTGGGAAAAGAAATTAAAGAAATTCAGATTTGGAATAAAATAAAACAAAGTATCATTACTTGAGAATGGTATAAATGTCTATGTAGAGAATTCAACATATTAAGGGTAAATTTTTAGCATAAATGGAAACTTTAGGCTGAAATTTAGGCTACCAAATCAATACTAAAAGCCAGTTGTATTTTTATACACCAGTAACAATCACTCAAAACACAGTTTAAAAATGATACCATAGATAATTATCATATAACTGCAGAGGTGTGGTTTAAATGGATATTCCATTTTTGTCTAAACTCAAAAAACTTCACACACAGTTTTGCAGTTTTACTATATCTATATCTTAACTGCAACGGTAGACACATTTTTAAAACATAAACTTATTTTTTTTTTTAAAGTGTGGCTGGTATTTAAATACTTGGGACACTATATTTATAAGTGGGCTGTTGATCTGTGTGATGCTATCATATGAAATTGGTCATGCTATCATATGCAGTTTAGCTCAAAAAGCTAAAAGTAGACCTTTCATAATGCAATTGCATTTGATGTTGTTTAATATGGTTGCTTTTTTTGAAATTTTAAGACTTTTTTCTTTTCATAGTCAGGAGTTTAAGTCCTGATGAAGGTGTCAGACACCTTGACAGGCAGTTACACAACTCTCGACCCCATCGTCACCTGTTCAACATTATCATGGAGAATCTGCTCCAGCAGAGAAAGGGAGGATAACCATTGTTTTAATATGATCAAACCTCACTGGGGACTTCTAGGGGTGGTAACAAAAGGTAGTTAGCTCATGTTTGTCCACAATTATCACCACAGGAAACACAAGTTTTATTTGGTAACTCGTAGTCCCTAGTGGAACAGAATGGTTTCAGTAAGCCTGTTAACCCAGGGTATCCCCAGAGGGATAAGTGGCTTTAAAATGAAAGCATTTTTAAAGAGACACCTTTAAACTGGGGATGGAGGTTAATTTCCTCTCATATAATCTATTAAACATGACTCTTTCCAAAGTATGCTCTTTGCAGTTAAGGAAATCTTATTTAAGCACATCATCACTGCAGTATGCTACAGCATATTTTTATCACGTTTATTAACAAGTGATAACAACGCAAAAAATAAACCATTCAAATCACACTAGAATGCTTTGACAAATATATAAACTCTTTTAAATTTTTTTTTTTATTAAATCATAACTTTGTACATTGATGCATTTATGGGGTTCAGGTTACTGCTTTGATAAACAATGCAAAATGCTTACATAGAACAAAATAATGCATCTATCACAATTATACTCATTTCTTAACAGTTTTGAAATGTACTATTGTATGTACTATTGTATGTACGTTAGGTGAGGTCACCGCCAAAACACTCCTTCCTCCCATATTCCCCCTTCCCACCCATCTCTCTCTTCTTCCCTTCTACTTTCTGGACTATAGTTAGGTTTTGCCATTTATGAGTGTGTAGGTGATTATATATGGAATTAATAGCAGTGTTGAGTATACTGTATACTTTTATTTTTCTATTCTTGAGATACTTTACTAAGAAGAATATGTTCTAGCTCCATCCAGGCAAACATAAAAGATATGAAATCTCCATCTTTTTTATGGCTGCATAGAATTCCTGGTGTACAAATACCAAAATTTGTTAATTTGATCATGGGTCGATGGGCACTTGGGCTATTTCCATGTCTTGGCTATTATTAATTGGGTTTCAGTAAACATTCTGGTGTGAATGTATTTGTTGTAAAATCATTTTTGATCATCTGGGTATGTACCTAGAAGAGGAATTGCAGGATCAAATGGTAGGTCTACTTTTAGTTCCTTGAGTGTTCTCAACTTCTTTCTACAAAGATCGTATTAGCTTGCATTCCCACCAGTGGTGTAGATGCCCCTTTTCTCATCCATGCCAACATCTGTAGTTTTGAGATTTTGTGATATGGGTTAATCTTACTAGAGTTAGATGATATCTCAAAGTGGTTTTGATTTGCACTTCTCTGATAATTAAGGATGATGAGTATTTTTTCATGTGTTTGTAGGCAATATGCCTGCCTTCATCAGAGATGATTCTGTTCAAGTTTCTTGCCTACATAGAAATGGGGTGATTTGACTCTGAGATTGGAGCCCACCAGGACCTCTGGAAGAGTGACAGGTGCCCACCCGGACCCCGGTAAGAGCTGCACCATGACCTGCAACGTGCGCCTCCCCGGATTCGAGTACTAGCAGCACCATGACCCATGACCCACACCCACCGGGCCTCTGCATGCTGTAACCAAAAATGTCAGGAACCTCACAAACCTGTGTCTTCCCTCCTGTACCCTCCCTGCCTCCACAACAGCTCGCTCATCTGGCCAGGGACACTGGTAGACATGTGCCCTCTGGAGCCCTCCCAGGCTCTGCACAGAGCCGTTATCCTGACCAGACACTGCTGGAGCCTTCGACCCTCTTTGCCAAAGTCACTGGCACCAGGCACTCCCAGAACTGTGTGCACCATCCCCTGCCCTGTTGCTGGATCCGGGTGTGTCACACTCCAGAGCTGCTCCCACAAACAGAACTTCCTGGCTGGGGAAGCCCCAGAGGAACTACACAGGGTAGTTCACCAAACTGGAACACACTTCAACTTCCTACTCGCTACAAAGATCCAGCAACAATAGAGTGATCCTGCTGGGGTCTAATTTTGGAGAGACACCTCCTCAACTCTGAGGTCATCCAGAGGCAACAATGAAAAACAATCATGAGGCAAACTCAATGGAAAAACTCTGGCAATATGAATAATCAGAGTAGATCAACTCCCCCATGGAACAATGGGGCAGACACAGCACAAGATCCCATGTGCAAACAAATAGCTAAGATGTCAGATTGAATTCAGAATCTGAATAGCAAATAAGATCAAATTAGAATTCAAAGCAGTAACCCAAAAGATGTCTCAAGAATTCAATGAATTCAAAGACCAAATGACCAACAATTTTGACACATTGAGACAAGAAATTGCAGCCCTCAAAGATCTGAGAAACACAGTAGAATCTCTCAGTAACCAAATGGAACAAGCAGAAGAAAGGATTTCTGATACTGAAGCTAAAGCTTTTGAATGCTCCCAAACTCTCAGAGAGGAAGAGAAATGAAGGGCAAAAACAGATCACTCTCTCAGAGAGCTCTGGGATAATTCTAAGAAAACCAATATTTGTCTTTTATGGATCCTCAAACCTGATGAAGTGGCTTCACAAGGCACAGAGTCTCTTCTCCATGAGATTATGAATGAGAACTTTTCAGACATGCCAAAAGATTCTGAAATTCAGAAACCAATTTCAGAACTCCAGCATGACTCAACCTGAATAAGACATCCCCCAGAGACAACATAATCAATTTCACTAAAGTTAATATGAAGGAGAAAATTCTGAAAGCAGCCAGGTGAAGAAAACTACTACCTACAAGGGGAAGAATATTAGAATAACTGCAGATATCTCTTCTGAAACCTTTCAAGCTAGAAGAGGATGGTCATTGACTTTTAATCTCCTAAAAAAAAAAAATAACTTTCACCCAGGATCCTGTACCCAGCCAAACAAAATTTCATTTATGATGAAGAAATTAAATACTTTAATGACATTCACATGTTGAAGATTTTGCCACAACTAAACCAGCTCTCTAGGATATTCTCAGACCTATCTTCAATACAGACGAGCATAATCCTCCACCACAAAAGTAAACACACCCAGAAAATTTTGATCAAATTCCAACTTCCACAGTCGCAAAAGGATTAAAAATGTCCACTGGACTCTTGAAAGGCTTATCAATATTCTCAATTAGTGTGAATGGTTTAAACTGTACTCTAAAGAGGGACAGGTTGGCTGACTGGATACAAAAACTCAAGCCAGATATCTGCTGCATACAAGAATTGCATCTTACATTAAAAGACAAATATAGACTCAAGGGGAAAGGATAGTCATCTATACTGCAGGCAAATGGAAGGCAGAAAAAGCAGGCATTACAATCCTATTTGCAGATGCAATAGGCTTTAAACCAACCAAAATAAGGAAGGAAAAGAATGGACACTTCCTATTTGTTAAAGGTAATACTCAATATGATGAGATCTCAATTATTAAAATTTATTCACCAAACCGGAACACACTTCAATTTATAAGAGAAACTCTAACAGACATGAGCAACTTGATTTCGTCCAGTTCCATTGTAGTTGCAGAATTTAGCACCCCTTTAGCAGAGCTGAATAGATCTTCCAAAAAAAAGCTAAGCAAAGAAATTTTAGAATTAAACTTAACCATTCAACACCTAGATGTAACAGACATCTACAGAACATTTCATCCCCCCAAAACTGAAAACACGTTCTTCTCATCAGCCCACAGAACATACTCCAAAATTGAATACATCCAAGGCCACAAATCTAACCTCAGCAAATTTATGAAAATGGAAATTATTCCTTGTGTCCTCTCAGACCATCCTGGAATAAAAGTTGAACTCAATAACAACAGGAATCTGTATACCCACACAAAAACATGAAAGCTAAATAAATTTATGCTGAAGGATAGATGGGTTATAGCTAAAATTAAGAAGGAAATCACCAAATTTTTGAAACAAAAGAACAATGAAAACACAAATTATCACAACATTTGGGATACTGCAAAGGCAGTCCAAAGAGGGAATTTATAGCACTGCAAGCTTTCCTCAAGAAAACAGAAAGAGAGGAAGTTAGAAACTTAATGGGACATCTCAAGCAATTGGAGAAAGAAGAACATTCCACATTAAACCCAGCAGAAGACAAGAAATAACCAAAATCAGAGCAGAATTAAATGAAATTGAAAACAAAAAAATTATACAACAGATCAATAAGTCCAAAGATTGGTTTTTTGTAAAGATCAATAAAAGAGATAAACCTTTGACCAACCTAACCAGGAAAAAAAGAGTAAAATCTCTAATTTCATCAATCAGAAATGATAAAGATGAAATAACAACAGACCCGTCAGAAATTCAAAAAATTCTAAATCAATACTATAAGAAACTTTACTCACAGAAATATAAAAATCTGAAAGAAATTGAGCAATTCCTGGAAATACACCACCTACCAAGACTTAGCCAGAACGAAGTGGAAATGTTGAACAGGCCTATATCAAGATTTGAAATAGCATCAACTATACAAAATCTTCCTACAAAGACAAACCCAGGACCAGGTGGCTCTGTGTCAGAATTCTACCAAACCTTTAAAGAATAAATAGTACCTATATTACTAAACCTCTTCCAAAACATAGAAAAAGAAAGAATACTACCCAACACATTCTACAAAGCAAACATCACCTTGATCCCTAAACCAGGGAAAGACCCAACAAGAAAAGAAAATTATAGAACAATATCACTAATGAATATTGATGCAAAAAATACTCAATAAGGTCCTAACAAACAGAATCCAACAACACATCACAAAAATTATACACAATTAACAAGTAGAATTTATCCCAGGCTCTCAAGTCTGGTTCAATATATGTAAATCTATCAACGTAATTCAGCACATAAAAAAATTAAAAAATAAAGACAATATGATTCTCTCAATTGATGCAGAAAAAGCTTTTGATAATATCCAGCATCCCTTCATGATCAGAACACTTAAGAAAATTGGTATAGAAGGGACATTTCTTAAACTCATAGAGGCCATCTATAGCAAAACCACAGCCAATATCATATTGAATGGAGTTAAATTGAAATCATTTCCA
>CAUYPK010079047.1:0-21551 GCA_963574355.1 Loris lydekkerianus | reverse complement strand
TATGGTTGATGCTATTTCAGAACTTGATATGGGCCTGTTCAACATTTCCACTTGATTCTGGCTAAGTCTTGGAAGGTGACGTGCTTTCAAGTATTGGTCAATTTCCTTCAGATTTTCATATTTCTGAGAATAAAGTTTCTTGTAATATTCATTAAGGGTTTTTTGAATTTCTGAGGAGTCTGTTGTTATTTCGTCTTCGTGGTTTCTGATTGATGAAATTAGAGATTTTACTCTTTTTTTCCTGATTAGGTTGGCCAAAGGTTTATGTATTTTATTGACCTTTTCAAAAAACCAACTTTTTGATTTATTGACTGTTGTATAATTCTTTTGTTTTTAATTTCATTTAATTCTGTTCTAATTTTGGTTGTTTCTTTTCTTCTACTGGGTGTGGGTTTAGAATGTTCTTCCATTTCCAGTTGCTTGAGATGTCCCATTAAGTTGTTAACTTTCTCTCTTTCCATTCTCTTGAGGAAGGCTTGTAGTACTATAAATTTCCCTCTTAGGACTGCCTTTGCAGTATCCCAGAGGTTCTGATAATTTGTGTCTTCATTTTCATTTTGTTCAAAAAATGTAGCAATTTTCTTCTTAATCTCATCTCTGACCCAGCTATCATTCAGCATAAGGTTATTTAACTTCCATGTTTTTGTATGAGTATACAGATTCCTTTTGTTACTGAGTTCAACTTTTATTCCATAGTGGTCCAAGGAGATGCAAGGAATAATTTCTAATCCTTTAAATTTACTGAGGTTAGACTTGTGACCTAAGATGTGATTGATTTTGGAGTAAGTTCTGTGGGCTGATGAGAAGTATGTGTATTCAGTTTTGTTGGGATGAAATGTTCTGTAGATGTTTGCTAAATCTAAATGTTGGATGGTTAGGTTTAAATCTAAAATTTCTTTGCTCTGCTTCTTATTGGAGGATCGATCAAAAGCTGACAAAGGAGTGTTAAAATCTACACCTATTATGGAGTTGGTGGAAATCAAGTTGCTCATGTCTGTTAGAGTTTCTCTTATAAATTGAGGTGCATTCTTGTTGGGTGCATAGATATTAATAATTGAAATCTCATTATATTGAGTCTTACCCTTAACAAATACAAAATGACCATTCTTATCCTTCCTTACTTTTGTTGGTTTATAGCCTATTCTATCTGCAAATAAAATTGCAACACCTGCTTTTTTCTGATTACCATTTGCCTGAAATATAGATGACCATCCTTTCACCCTGAATCTAAATTTGTCTTTTAAGTTAAGATATGATTCTTCTAAGCAACAAATATCTGGCCTGAGTTTTTGTATCCAGTCAGCCAACCTATGCCTTTAGAGGACAGTTTAAGCCAGTCACATTAATGGAAAATATTGATAAGTCTGGTAATATTTTGGATATCGAGTTTTCAAAAGTCCAGTGGACATTTCTAATCCTTTTGCCAGGGCGGAAGTTGGAGTTTGATCAAAAGTTTATGAGTGAGTTTACTTTTGTGGTATAGGATTTGCTTGTTCATTATGGAGGATAGGTCTGAGAATATCCTGAAGAGCTGGTTTCGTTATGGCAAATTTCTTCAACATATGAATGTAATTAAAGTATTTAATTTCTCCATTTTAAATGTAACTCAGTTCAGCTGGATACAGGATCCAGGTTTGAACGTTGTTTTGCTTTAGGAGATCAAAAGTCAATGACCACCCTCTTCTGGCTTGAAAAGTTTCAGCAGAGAGATCTGCAGTCATTCTAATATTCTTCCCTTTGTAGGTAATGGCTTTCTTTCATCTGGCTGTTTTGAGAATTTTCTCCTTCATATTAACTTTAGTGAAGTTAATTATGATATGCCTGGGGGATGTCTCATTGGGGTTGAGTAGTGCTGGGGTTCTGAAACAGTCTGCTATCTGAATTTCAGAATCTCTAGGCATGTCTGGAAAATTCTTTTTCATAATTTCATGGAGAAGGGCCTCTGTGCCTAGCGAGGCCACTTCATCTGTTTCAGGGATTCCAATAAGTCAGATATTAGCCTTCTTCAAATTATCCCAGAGCTCTCTGAGAGAATGATCCATTTTTGCTCTCCATTTCTCTTCCTCTTTGAGAGTTTGGGAGCGTTCAAGTCTTTGTCTTCAATGTCAGAAATTCTTTCTTCTGCTTGCTCCACTCTGTTACAGAGGAATTCTACTGTATTTTTCAAATCTTTGAGGGCTGCAAATTCTTTCTTCAGTGTGTCTAACTCTTTGGTGGTTTTGTCTCTAAATTCGTTAAATTCTTGCGACAACTTTTGAATTTCTCCTCGAATTCCAAATTTTGACTTTTGAATTGCTGCTTGAAGTTTTAATTCCTAATTTTCCTCCACTTTATTAATCTTGTTTGCAATCCAAATTCTGAATTCGATTTCTGACATCTCAGCCAGTTGTTTATGAATGGGATCTTCAATTGCATCTGCCATATCTTTCCTTGGGGTGGTTGATCTATTCTGGTTATTCATGTTACCAGAATTTTTCCACTGATTCCACCCCATGATTGTTTTACTCCCTTTGACTTTTCCCCTGGAGCTTTTTCAAGGACCCTTACAGTGCTGTGGCCTGAGCAACTAGGGCCCTGTTTGGTGTGGTGGGGCTAAGTGGTTCTGTCTAGTTTTCAGCTGGTTTTTGTTCAGCCCTAGTGAAACAGTTACTCTGGGTTGAAGTCTCAGCTGTGGAGAAATATCGGCAATTAAGTCACCCCACCCACCACTGGCAACAATTGGAAAAGGAAAATCAAACCTTTCTACAACCACACACCCAGGGCACCCCCTGAATAGTCCTCAGACGATTGGCTCAGTTCAAAAGGTCCAAATCAATTGTCTCAGTCAGCACCTGTCTTGGGTGAGAGAGTTTAAGAGGTCTCTGGGAACTGGATCACAGGGGTCTGGTGACTACTCTGATATGGCTTGCTCCAGTGCTGTGTGGAGTCAGGAGGAGCCACCCAGCCAATAGATAAGTCTGGGAAGGTTGATGCCTCCTTCCCCACCTGCACCACTGTCACACCCAGTCACTGATAGCCCTGCAGTTGGCTGACCCAGTTGCCTGTAGTGAACAGATGCTCCAGGGGTTTGCACCTGCCTGAATCACAAGTAAATCTGCCAGGCCACTGCGCTCTGCCTCTATCTGGCAGGAGGAGGTGAGGCCTGAAAAACTCGGGTGTTTGATGAAGGTTGGGGGGTGTTCACTCAGGTCCAGCCCTACCCCTGATTGAAGTTACTGACAGAACAGAACAAAACTGCTATCTTCCCCTGCAGAAGAGAAGCTGCTTTGAATTCCAAAGCCCTGTCTTTGCTCCTGTAGGTTTGTATTAAGTTACTTGTCAGTTCTATCCTGCTGCCTTACTTTGTCTATAGGCTGACAATCCCCTGAGGGCCAGGTGCATCTTAGGCTCAGTAAAGCGGTCCTCTGGGTCAGCCCCACCCTGGGAGCTTCCTGGGTCTGTGAGTTGGTAAGGCAAAATCCTTTACTCACAGGTGGTTGCTGGCCTCCTCTGGTTGCCCAGGGAGACAGGTGCTGCTAAAAGATGGCTGCTGGATTGTGCCACCGGGAACTGCTGCTCTGGTGTGGTTCCCTCTCAGCTGACCTCAATCCTCGCTCCTGTGCCCCAGAGTCCGCACTGACCAGCTACAGCTTAGGCACTGTCCACACCCCTCGAGAAATCACGCAAGAGTCTGGACTCCTGGGGGACAGGCCTCCAGACCTCAGAGTGAGAATGGAGGGGAGTGCTGGGAGCTCAGAGTTGCAGGTAGAGAGTACATAAAGTTTTATACAGTTTTATGGCTGGCAGGAGAACACCAAGGCTCCCTAGTAAGGGAAGGAGGTCCAGTGTTTAGAGGGTCTCTCCCACGGAGTGTAGTGGGAGGACCTTTGAACTCTGCCCATTTGTTTGTGGGGTACTTCGAGCCATTCTCATGGGGGAGGGGACTCTCATCCACTTGGTGATGGATTTTGTACCTTTTGTTTGTATCCTTGTGGTCGCAGCTCGCCTCAGTGGGGTTGATGTGCGTTCTTCAGCCTTCTCTCTTGGTGCAGCTTAAATCCACCAGGTCACGTGCTAAATTTTTGTCCTTTAACTCTCCTTCTGGACGGGAGCCTCTGTGGAAAGCTGGTTTCAGTCAGCCATCTTGTCTCACCCCTTAATCATATATATTTTTGATGATGGAAATGATGAAGATTACTTTATGCTTTGAAAGCATTGATAGTAAGTTATTGGTTATTTGGTTTAACTGCTTAAAAGAAATTAAATATGGCTATTTTGTTTTAACTAATGAAATCAGAGTAAAAAAATGTACTGGCTTAAATATGACATAATGATCTCTTTTTTTTCTTTTTCCACCCTGGGTAAAGTGCCATGGCATCATAGCTCACAACAACCTCTAACTCTTGGGCTCAAGTGATCCTCCTGCCTCAGCTTTCATATATATATAAATATATATATATATATATATATATGAATATATATATATGAATATATATATGAATATATATATATGAATATATATATGAATATATATATTAATATATATATTAATATATATGAATATATATGAATATATATATGAATATATATATATATATATATATATATATATTTTTTTTTTTTTTTTTTAGTAGAGACAGAGTCTCTCTTTTAGGCTCACACATAATCCTAGCATAACGGGAGGCCGAGGTGGGTGGATAGCTTGAGCTCATGAGTTCGAGACATAATGACATCTTAAAACCACAAACTGAGTGTCAACAACGAATGCATATTGATGATCTTTTTAGTGGTAATATAAAGAACCCCCTTATTGATTCAACAGAATTTTTGATTTTACAAGCATGCAAGTTAAATTCATAGAATTACAACAGTGTTTTTCTTTGGCAGATAATTACTTAAAAAGGAAATCTGATATAAATTGGAAGTTTACATTATATAAGTAATGACCAATAACTCATATAAAGCTTGCCTTTAAATATGTGTACATATTTACATATACATATATACATATATATATATACATATATACATATATATATATATATATACAACATTAGCTATGTGATTTTTAGAAATTATTTTCCATGAATTATTATTTTTCACATTGAAATGATTTCATTCTTGTATCATCTTTTTCTTTTTCAAATCAAGGGTGAAGGTCATGCACGTGAAATCAAATTTTTCTTCTTATCAATGAAATCTATTGTCCTCTAGTTTTCTCACACCACATTATTAATCCTGTATATATACACATACATATGTATATATACACACACATATATATATATAATTTGGCAGATATTTAACAGTGTTACATTTTGAAAAACTAGGGCAATATATTATTACTAGCTTTGGAAAAGTTGTTCCCATTTAAGTTTTTCTTAAATTTGAACAAAAGACCCTTAAATACTCCTTTTCTAATTACATGGATTAAAATTTAGCTCTTAAAAATTTCAGAATATTCTAACTTCAAATCTAGGTAAGGATTTTGTGTTGTTCTAACCATAACTTTTTTCTTCAAGTTTTTTTATTTCTGTGTACATAAATAGAACGCATTCTGACTCCAGACTGACAACATTGGATTGACAGCTAAAAGAAGTTGTTAGTATATCCTGTCAGATTGAAACTCCACAGTGTCTGAGAAGGCTTGAAGCTTGAAGCTGCCCTGTCAATACTGGCATTTCATTAAGGATTAATTAAACCAAATTTGCTTGCTAATAAAGATCAAAATATCAATCAGTTGTATCACAAAAATATGTGACTAACTGGTGTAGTGTACATGTACATATTCATAGTTGTGAAATGAAGTATCAGAGGTCTTAGTTCCCAGCGTGTCCAACCTGTTTTCTTCTCTGCTGCATCTTGGAAGAGTAAGTGTTGTCTTGGGCCACTCATTAAATACACAAACACTAGTGAAAGTTGATTAGCACATAAAGGTCCATGGACATTTTGGGATATCTGACATCAAAGATAAGCAAAATAAGTCCTCAAAATCAGTATATGCTGGCTCTCAGACTGCAGATTGGATGACTCCAGCAAAGGCAGCCATGTGCAAAGGAATGTGGATAGTTTTAGTAAATTAGGTCAGATCAAATATATAACCAAGATTAATTTCAGTATCTCCCATGACCAGGAAAGTAAAGGACTATTTCTTTTTTTCTTGAAGACTATTCAAGAATAGTTTTTATGCATTTAGTATTGATTCACATATTAGAAACAAAAATTTATTTAAATAAATCACTTCCTGTGTTCAACTTGCTTGAATATAATACAGTGAAAAACTTGTTAAAGTTCTATTTAAATTACATATATTAGATAAGTAAATAAGAAAAATTACTCATCCACTCTTATAATAGTAATAAAAATATCTTTTTTAAAGCTTCTGTGTTTTTTGAAGTCAATAATAAACAACTTATTTAGTTTAAAAATAAGCTTATTTCATACATTACAAATATGTATTGCAAAGGTACTGCAGTCCTTGAACTCTAGAAAATGACGGGGATAAAATGGTAAGCACAGAAGACACATTACCCATCCTCATAATACAGTACATTGAGTGTACATTTACATAATACAGTTCATGTACATTTAAGTAATCTGGCCATGCAGGACTGCAGCTCTGCAAGTGCTGTGATGGACAGGTTTCCAAGACTGTGAGAGTCTGTGATAGAGAGACGTGGCCTAATAAAGTAGGTCAAGGAAATCATCTGGAATTGCTGACACTTGAGTTTAGATCTGGAGGATTTGGTAAAAATTATCAGTCAAAAGACTAAGGGAAGGTTCAGCCCAGGCAGGAAAGCTGCATGAAAGACCCATTGGCAAAATGGAGTGCAACCAACATAGAGGCTGTTACAAACTGGATGGTGTCACTCAGAAAGGAACGCTGAAGTCCGAACCCCCAGCACCTCAGAATGAAACTGTGTTTGAAAGAAAGGTTCATCTGTGCAAATTTTACAAAGTTAAATGAGATCATTAGGGTAGGGCTTAATCCAGGAAGACTGGTGTCCTTGTCAGAAGGAGAAATGGGAACATAGATATGCCCAGAACAGATGGTTCTGGAACAGATGGTTCCTAACCCCTTCAGAGGGAGCAGAGCCCTGTTGACACCTTGATTTGGGGCTTCTAGGCTTCAGAAATATGATAATGTTAGGAGTGAGACCGGGTGTCAGGTCCCTTTGCTCCTGAGTTCTTGGTTCCCAGTTGTGAAGAATGGTTACTGGTACCGAGTTGATGAGTGATGGGTAAGCAGACAAAATGCCAAAGTTTTAACAAGAACTTCTCCTGGCTGGCTTGCCAAAACGATAGGGCAATGCAGTGACAGTTTGAGGGCACTGGCAAAATAATTGAAGAAAACAAGAATAAAAGTTTTAGCAAGAGAGGAAAGCTTCTTCTAATCGTTTGGACAGCAAACTGTTCCCCATCCTAGTAGCTGTAAGCACTGGGTAAAGTGCAGTGTCTAGATTTTATACATAACTTTTGAGGGGTGTCAACTGCTTCTTAGAAGTTTCACAGAGTCTTGATTAACTCTGTTCCCATAACATGTTTCTATAACAGATCATATCTATCTGTGCACATCAGAAAGTCCCAAGGATGTTAATCAGTCCTCCCAAAACAACAGCTTCCTTAAACAACCCACCTGCAAGGTCTTGCACCTTGCCAGGTCTCTGTTAGCAATTAGTCCCTTTCCTAAAGCCTGACCCAATCCAGTCTAAATTAGCCTAATTGCATCTGCCATGTACCCTGCTTAAATCTAACTACCTGCCTAACCTAAGAATAAAGTAAATTTAGGCTGTTCTAAGTCACTCTTTGTGGTACTTTGTTACAGAAGCCCTTGGAAAGTGATACAGGGACTGAAAACTTATGGGTGTAGACCGATAAGGGAGAATAAAAGCAACTTGATCTGCTTTTATCAAGGAGGATGAAGGAATGGGCAGGGGCCCTTCATAGATCATTCTGAAGACCATTTTTAGAAGTTTCCTTTTTATTCCAAGAACAAAGAACTTAAGCAGTGTAAGCTTTCTTGAATGATATAATAGTAGCTTGGAATAGAGTAGTGGTAATGGTTGTGGAGAGAACTCAGTGGCAACTGGAAAGTAAATTGACTATTACAAATAAACTACAAAAATTTAACCTTACTCAAGGATATCACTCTACCAATTCATTTTACTTTTATCATCATTTTTTTTTCAATCTATACTGGATAATTCCCATCAGCCTCAAAGCACACTGTTTTATTCTAACTTTTGAACATGGAATAGCTGTGACTTGATTTTAACCAAAAGAATTGAGCAGATGTGATAATCCAGAATTTCAGAGAAATAGTTACAGGAAGACTTGTAGTTTCTGACAGCCTTGTAGTCTCTTAAAATGCCGGCTGTCAGAATGGTCACTCTCAACACACACGGAGAGGTTACATGTAGGTACTTTGGTCAATAAGCTGAGCTGAGCTTCCATCTGACAACCAGCATCAACTGCTGGCTACATATGTGAGCCATCCTGAGCCTGTAACCTAGACCCACAGCCCTCACTGGTAACTATTTTTAAGCACACGAGAAATCTCAAGTAAGAACCAAGTAACTGACCTTGGTAAAACCATTTTCTGTCGAATACCTTTAAAATTAGCAACCTTTAATTAGCAAAATTAGAAGGTAACTGTTAGGAAAAATGAAGCTTAACCATTGATAGTGATATTAGACTGATATAAAGCTTTATTAAATGAGTCTTAACAAGTAAAGATCTATACACAGCTATGATTTAATTAAAAAAAAAAGAAAAAAAAACAAAGATCTATATATTTTCACTCAAAAGTAACAAAACAAAATTTAAGAGCATATAATTTTTAATACTAGGATTTATTGCAGTACTCTTTTTTTTTTTTTTTTTTTTGTAGAGACAAAGTCTCACTTTATTGCCCTTGGTAGAGTGCTATGGCATCACACACCTCACAGCAACCTCTAACTCCTGGGTTTAGGCAATTCTCTTGCCTTAGTCTTCCATGTAGCTGGAACTACAGGCACCCAGCACAATGCCTGGCTATTTTTTGTTACAGTTTGGTTGGGCCAGGTTTGAAACTGCCACCCTCGGTATGTGGGCCCAGCACCCTACCCACTGAGCCACAGGTGCTGCCCTGCAGTACTTTTTTTGAGTGGTTAGACTTAATATAGAGTTATTCATGTTTATTAACATGTGTTTTACATTATGTAATGTGAAGTATATTAATGGAATACCTGCTGGAGATTGACTTGCACATGTGCTAACGATACATATAAGATACAGTAGAACTTCTGCAAGTTGACCAACCAAGGGATTATAATTGATTAACATATGGAGGTGGTCAGCATAAGGAACTAGGCCTACTATTCTGATAGGTATATGTGGTGGATGTCCCATCTATGAAAATTAGGTCACTTAAGGAGCTGGACAATGTAGGGAGGTGGTCAGCTATGGAGGTTCTGCTGTATTTAAAACAACAATAACAAAAAGACAGAAGCACACTGATTGATTGTGTTTGGTATCTAAAAACAGCTTAATTCCTTTTTGTGGAAGGATAATGCCTTACTGTTTTCTTAAAAGTGTTTTATCTTGAAAATTAGATTTCAGTTCATAGATGGTTAAGTAATGTGAAGAATAGCTACAAGTTTTTAAGGAAAAAATAAATTTAAAAAATGTTTCCTGAAAACTCTTTTAAAACTATAGGTTCTAAATTTTTAAAGCAGACAGATTCATTTGTTAATAAATAACTGGGATCTTTATTATATGAGAACCGTAAATGTTTGACTTCGAATTCACATGCGAACATGCATTTCTAAGCAAACTATAACAAAGAAAAATGCTAAGCACATTCTGTTAGGCTAGAGTGAATGTGAGTTTCATATTAATTTTCTTTGACTCCTTTCTGAACTCGAACATCTTACGGGTTTGACTGGGCAATTTATCAATTCTCATGCTCAGTGAATTCAGTCGTTGAGCACATGCAAGTGAAAGCAATGAGGCCTAACGGTTGGGGGTACTTAGAGACACGAGAGGGGATGGATAGCACAGGATCAGCATACTAATAGAGATGTGATAATGTAAGCAAAGACTATGATTTAGCCTAAATTCAGGGCAAAACCAAAATTAAGACCGAACCCCACTGTAACACACTGAAACTCAAGTTTTACATGTTTGCTTCATATTTGGGACTATTTCACATGTATATACCTTTCCAAAAATACAAGAATGCATGAAGTAGTTGCTAAATGATTGAGTGGTTTTTTAAAAGTACTGCTAACAGATTCTAACCTAAAATCCTGATTTTAACATCCTTTTCTTGTAGAATGAAGCATCATGATAACTAGGCACTATGTATTAGTTATGTCAATAATGTACCAAGGTGCATCTGTGGAAATTAAGCTTTACATAAGGAGAGACTTAAGTTTGTTCAGCCTTTAGTGGTAGAACTAACTCTTTAGTGTGGAGATAAGTAGCTGTCTTTGCACCTTTGATTTGGGAAAATCAAAGTCAAATGCTACAGGGCCTGGAACATGGTGAAAATGAGTGAAGTGGACCTAGTGGCGATAGAAGCTTGTAAGATCTATCTTAAGGAAGACCACTTAGCTCTACCAATACTTGCCACTCTGGAATGGGGGGCTAGGATTCTTCCTGCAAGGAAAGCCAAAAATCTGGTTTTATTATGTCAAATACCATAACTGATAAATACTGAAATTTACTTCATTATCTTGTGCTATATGTAAAAAAAGAAAGAAGAAAGAAAAAGAACAGACACATGCACATATGCACGCACACACACACACACACACCCCTCCATAAATCCTGTATATTGAATATAGTTCATTAGAGTTTACCAGTTTGAGATCTGTAAGAATAAACTGAGGTGGTAAGAGAAAGAAGAGGGCATGTCAGTTAGGTCAGAATTACCTGTAAAATGTATTATGAGCATTTATTAGCACAGATAATTTTATGGACAGAAAAGAAAGTTTCAGTTCAAACTGTATAAAGCTTTCTGCAACCCAGCTATATACCTTCCTCTTCTCTTCATTGCTATCATCTTTTTTTTTTTTACTCCCCCTCCTTATTAACAGAAATCTTGACTATTTATTCACAATGTGTGTGTTATTCACACCCATTCCATTGTACTCATTTGTTCATTAATTCTATCATTCATTTATTTAATGAATATTTTTCAAGATCTATATGCCTGGCTTTCTAGGATATATTGAGATGTGTTACAGTAACAAAATGGCAGTGACCACATGGATGTATGTATACATCCTAATACCTTATCTTCTCAGGGTGTTGATCTCCCTGAATTTCAAAAGACATCACTTTCATTTTACTTCACCTCAACATTTCTTAAGGTCACAGGCTACACATTGCTTTTACCAGTAAATGCTCCCCATCTAAAATTATATGTTCAGATTTTTAAGTCATTAATTCTTCCTCCCTCCCCAGTCTGAATTTTATCAGTATATCTTCACTGCATCTGTTTTGTACCCTTTAAAATTTTTGAATTGTATACTGATTCCCTATAATAACATTTTCTTACTCCCAATATTTTGGGCATCTTGTCTTATTTTAATTCAGATAATCTATCTTATTCATATTGGTGAATCTCATGTCCATCTCTGTACTCTTTGGATCTTGACTTTCGTCAAACTCGACTCATAAAATTTCACCCTTGTGTTTACCTATTTACCAGCTACCCATACTCCTGCTACCTCTAGTACTGTTTATTATGATATTATTTATTTATTATGATATTATGATACCACCAAAAATTTATAATCATCCAATTTCATTGGACCTCATGATTCTCTAGATCTCTAGGTCTCTTTTGTGCATATATTTTTTCTTTTCAAAATATTAATATTAAGAGGGTCCTAGTGTTTTTGCTGAAGTGAGGGCTTTTAGTGTGCCTGTTACCAGAATAGTGTTCATTGTACCTGATAGGTAAGTTTTATCCCTCATCTCTCTCTTTCTCTCCTCCCCACCCTTGGTTTTCAAGAGGTTTTATACCTTTTCATGCACACATGTATGCATCATTTAACTCCTACTTAATAGCAAAAAGATGTGGTATTTTTCATTCCTGAGATACTTCACTTAGATTAATTGTCTCCGTTGCTACAAACAACATTATTTTGTTCCTTTTTATGGCTGAGTTGTGCTCCATGATTTGTGTATACACACACACACACATACATGTGGGTCACTGTGAAAGTTTTGAGATACACTGTGTTATGGTCCATTATTTCGCTTCCAAGAAACACAGTTAACAGTGTCTTTTCTGATTCACCAGTGTAAATTTCAATTTGCTCAGCTTATGGGTATTACTAGGAGAGCTTCATTTATTTCCATCCAGGTGGATTTTACATTTCTTGATTTTTGTGTATCTCAAAACTTTCATAACATGTACATACACATCTATACACATGTATATGAGTATATATACAGACATATGCATATGTATGTACACACATATCTATGTGTGTATGTACAGACATATGTATATGTATATATACACACTTATAAGCACACACACACACACATAAAACACTTTCTTTATCCACTCAGCAATTGAGGCACTTAGATTTATTCCCTGTCTTTGCAGTTGTGAATTGTGCTATAATAAACATTTAGGTGCAAATGTCTTTTTGATATAATGGCTTCTTTTCCTTTGGGTAGATTCCCAATAGTTGGATTGCTGGATCAAATGGCAGGTTGACTATTTCTAACCATATTTTTTCTCATTATTCTCAATAGCTATTTCAAAAATTTCCTATTGTACTTAAGCTCTTACTGAAACTTTTTCTTCCTTAACACATGACCACCAGAAAAATTTCTGTTAAAATTTCTTCACTTACTTCATTTACTGACTTATCAATGCTAACAAGTTAGCATGGTAAAAAAAAAAAAAAAATGCTATATTTCTATCTTAGGCTAATTCTTTTAACCATGCTCAGTATACCATCTGTCTAAATCTCCTTATTTTCTATTTATGCATTTTATAAAATATATATTCTTCACTTTGTGATAAGCACTGTTCTGGGTTCTTGGGCCATACCAATGAATAACAAATATTAGATTCCTGTTCTCAGAAAAAGATTCCATTGAGAGGAGATGCTTAGAGGTCAGAAAAATATTAATTCCAGCTAGTATTAAGAGCTTTGAACAAGACAATCAGATATTCAAATACTGGGAATCTTTGTGTGTACTTTTATATGAAGTTGGCAAATAGGCTTTCTTGAGGAAGTGACATTTGGTCAGAGGCTTAAGTGTGAAGAAGATGGAGAGGAGGGACATGTGAATTCATACGAAAGAAAGAGCACAGGAGTCCTAATGTGGGGAATAACTGGGAAGAAACAGTGGGAGATGAAATCAGAGAGCCAATCAGGAGCCGAAGATGGGTTTTCTAGAAAGATTTTATTCATTGAAAGCATGTGAGTGACTTAATCTGATCTAGATTTTTAACAAAAACCCAAACCTCACTGTTTGTGGAGCTAGGTCAGGGTAGAAGAAGAGACATCATTTTGCAAGTAATTCCGGTAGTGTATGTGGGAGATAATAGGGCTTGATTTTAGGAAAAGAGAGAATTATTAAAGATTAAGAATATAATTAGGGGATAGAGTCAGAAAGATTTGTTGATCTACTTGATGTAGGAGAAAAATAGAAGAAAGTAGCAAGAATAACTTCTGTTTTTTTGTTGATGTTATTTATTTGAAGAATTTTGTCATATCATTCACTAAATTGGGAAAAATGAAAGAGCAATACTTTTAAGATGAAGATCAAGTTGCAATCCAAAGTTAACTTTTAGGCATGCTAAATTTGAGATGCCTTATTAAGCATGTAAGTGAGGATGTCTAATTCAGGCAGTTGCATGAATGATTTTGGAGTTCAGAAGAGAGAACTGCCCTGGCCATTAATATTCAGTGCCCTGTAGCATATAGGTAGTGAAGCCAGGGAGCTACATGAGATGACCTAGGGAGAAATTGTAGAGAGAAACAAGAAAAAATTCAAGGCTCACCCCTGGTTCCCTCTACTCTTTAGATAATAATCAGCAAAGGAGGAACCAACAAAAGGGACTGAGGAATAGCTACTCAAATAGGGAGAAGACAACAAGAATGATGCCACAGGGGCCAAGAAAAGAAACTGCTTCAAGAAGAGGCAAAGGGCCAACATTTGAGCTGAGAGGTCTAGAAGAATTAAAGAAGAGAAATAGCTGATGTTAGCATGAGCAAGTCTCATTTAAGAGATATTTCAATTGAATGATGGAGTCATTTGAGGATGGAACGGGAGGTGAAGGACAGGAAGCAACAGACAACTCTTCCCTTAAGTTTTATCAAGAAGGGGGACCAAGAAGAGGAATAATATATGGATAACTCAGGGTTTTATAAAGTGGGAAGATTCTAGAATATGTATGCTGCTAGGATTCATTCAGTAGATAGAAATTGATGAGACAGGATAGGGGATAATTGCAGGAGCCAAGTTCATTAGAAACTGAGCAACAGTGGAAGATAAAGCACAAATGGAAGGGTAGAACATTGACATGGGCAGAACACTTCATTTGTTGTGAAAGAAGGGAAGAGGATGCATAGACGTTTAGTTTTAGGTAGGTAGGTGAATTCTGTGAGGAGGGCCCAGACTGCATTGTTTATCAAGGTCATCATACACAAGGAGGAATATGTGAAGAGAAGGAGGGAGGGAGGCAAGGGCACAACTGTATAAAGGGAGAAGGGTATAGAATACTCCTTTGGACAATGTTGAAGTACATATAAGGCATAGTGGGGTTGCACAGCATTAGAAAGTACTGTTTGTCATTTATGTTCCTGTACGAGGAATGAGACCAGACAGTGTTGCTGTGCCTCTTTAAGCTTGCACTATTTAGTAGGCTGAATAATGGTCCCCAAAGAGATCCAGATTCAAATCTCTAGAACCTGTGGATCTTACTTTATGAACAAAAGTGACTTTGCAGATGTGAGTAAAGATCTTGAGATGGCAAGATTATCCTAGATCATCTAGAGTTGTCCTAAATTGAGTCACAAATAAGACATAATAATAAATGTCCTAATGAGAGGGAGGCAGAAAATAACTCAACTAGCCAAGAGGAGAAGGAAGCATAACAAGAGAAGCAGAACTTGGGTGATGGGGGCTCCAAGCCTTAGGGATGTTGATAACAACTAGAAGTGGGAACAGACAAGGAGTAGATACTTCCTTGGAGCCTTCAGATACACCCTGATTTTAGCATAATCAGACTCATTTTGTACTTTTGACCTGCATAATTGTAAGATAACAAATTTCTGTTGCTTTCTGCTATAAAGTTTTGTAGTGTTATATTGCAAAAGCAATAGGAAATTAATATGGTCCACTAAGTAATTCCTCTCCTAACGTCATCAATGTCTGCTTTCTTTCAGGTTTGCTTAGGGTATCCCTTAAAACAACATAAACAAAACACAAAATAATTGAAGCAAACTTCCTCACCTTCACCTGCTCTGCATTAGCTACCATCCTCTTCTATATGGTCCTTTTTACAACTAAAGACTTGGGTTTTTGTTGTTGTTTGTTTTTTGACAGTCTCACCCTGTTGCCCAGTGGGATGATCATAGATCACTGCAGCTTTAAACTCTTGGGCTCAAGGGATCCTCCCTGCTCTTAAACTGCTAGGCACTTCACCTATAAAAATTGTTATTTTTATTAGCTTCTCCTCACTTCTCAGCACTTTTTAGTCCACTGCCAACTGGTTTTAACTCTTTTTGTTCTAGTAAAGTGTGTCCACTTTTAGCAAGGTGCTCTTATTCTTAATTCTAGCATATTATTTCAACATTTACCTTTGTGGACATCTTTGTTAATCAATTAATTCCCCCATTCGGATGATATTCTCTCTTGGGTTCTATGACTCTACATTTGATTCAATTACTTTTCCCCCTCTGTTCTTTTTTCTTTTATTTAAGGGCTTCCCTTTTTCATTTTTTCCCTTAGTGTTCTTAACAGTGCTCTAGTCAATCTCATCTATTTTCAGAACTTCAATTCCCATCAATATACTGGTCTTCTAGGGGGTTCTTTTTTTTGTTTTTTATTTGTTTGTTTGGTTTGGTTTTTTCATACTCGGTATTCATCAGGTTAAATACATTCAGCTCTTTACACTTTATCGTCACACTAAGAAGTCCTGAGTTGGAGTGAGAGCCTCTCTTGTCCCATTTCACACCACACTCATTTCAGACTCTTGTGATTAAGTATATTGGATATGGAGTCACTGAACTGAATTTGAATTCTGGCTTTTCCCCCTTCCTGCCTGCAATAATAAGTGATTTATCATCTTAATCTGTAAAATAGTAAAAACGTTCTAAACTGTGATAATTAAGTGAGATAATGTACATCCAGTGGAAGGCATAATACCTGCATATAAAACACGGCTAATACATGTGCACAATGATTATCATTGTCAGTTTCCTCCTTTTCCTCTAGAAGCGCTGTAGCTGCTGACATCACCACCGTGCGTCTCTTTGCATCTTTTCTAATCTCTTTTAGTTTGGAGTTACGGGTCACCATTGCTGTGCTCACTCTTTTTTTTTATTTTTCTAGTTCACTTTTTCTGCTACTCCTGTATTCTCTTTCCTTCTTCTACTTTCCCTACTATTCCCACACTCTATCTTTTCTATGTTCATTACATCTCTCTTTTCCTTCTCCTCCCACCCCCCACCTGGCCTAATTAGTGAATTTGTGATTCTCAATAAACAGATCACTCTTCATGGATACTTCATTGCTAGGATATAATTGCTATTTATTTTATTGCTATTACTTATAGTAAATATGGGAAGGAAATGATTAGTGCCAGGCCTGCAGGTCTCCCACAATTGACAAACCACCTGGAAAATGCTAATGGTATGTGCTTGTCAAAGATTCTTTTTTTTATCTTCAAACATATTTATTCTTTTTGCATGTTGCCTTCATAATTGAATGACAGCATTACTGGTCATAATGTTTTTGGGGTCATGTTGTCTTTTCTTCATATTGAAATTTAACATGGAGAAAATAATGTTAAGATTATTAGTCAAAGATTTCTTATCTGTGGACTGCTGTAGCAGGATGTCTGTGGTGCTTATAGAAAAAACAAACAAACAAACCTGGTGTTAAATTTTAAAACACTGGCCCTTCATCAGAGAATCTGAGTAACAATGCCATAAACAATGTACATATACCTATACGAGCTCTAGAAAAAAAAGTTATTTGCAATTCAGTGGACAAAGTGTTAAAATCTACAGTATATAAGAATTAGACAAATTGACATGTGTCATGGCCCCCTGGAAATACTATGTACTCAATGTCACTGTTCTACTATAACATAGAAATGGTTTATGCCAAAGTAGCTGCCTTTTGTGTAATAAATGTGACTATACACATCTCAGAGCTGTGGTCCCTAACCTCTGGGTCACAGACTGGTACCTACCCGTGGCCTATTAGGAACCAGGAAAAACAGCCTAAGGTGAGTGGTGGAAGGGTGAGCAGAGCATCATCTGTATTGATATCTGCTTCCCATCACTCACTTCACCTCTCAAGTTCTACCTCCTGTCAGCTCAGTGGCAGCATTAGATTCTACTACAGGCATGAACCCTACTGCAAACTGCACAAGTGAGGGATGTAAATAGTGCTGTACCTGTGAGAATCAGATGCCTGATGATCTGGGATAAAGAGATAATGTGCTTGAATCATCGCAGAACCATCTCATCCAGAACACACCCCAGTCAATGAAAACTTTGTCATCCATGAAACCAGTCCCTGGTGCCAAAAAGTATGGAAACTTCTGCTTTAGAGGCTTCCTTTGTTAAATCTGGGCCAAAGTATCCTAATGTGATAAGAAAGGCCTTGGAAAGTATATTATTCATCTGGATTTTTCCCTGCTTTGTTTGTGCTGTTTAATTACATACGCCCTTAAAATCATCAGTAAAGTTTGATACTGGGTAAGGTTTATGATCTGCATGAATGTGATAGGACAGCTTAAACCATTGTGTTTTCTCAGTGGATATGGTGATATCTCAGATGATTAAACTGACTAGAAACAGCTCTCTACCTATCTGATTCCAACACAGTCATCTATTATGATTGCAATTCCCTTTGTAACAAAAGACTATCTTCTGTAATTTAGTCCAGAAATGTGTATACATGCATGTAATGTATTAATCATCAATATCTGTATCTTTGGGTCTACAAATGCTATAAGAGCAAACATCAGTCTGACCAATGATTTGATGTTATTGAATCTCTATAACTTTTGACTGTTCAAAAATAAAAATACATAATTTATTCATTTAGCTTGTAATTATTTAAGAAACAATTTCCAGCTCCATCCAGGTACACATAAAAGCTGTAAACATATTCTTCTCAGGAAAGTATCCCAAGAATGGAAGAAAAAGTATCCAATGTACTCAATAGTATTATGAAACCAATATTATAATTACCCACACTTTCATATGAATGATAAAACACAACTGGAGTCCAGGAAGAAGGAGGGAAGAGGAAGGAGAGGAGAGGGGAGGGGGTAGGCCAGGAGGAAGAAGGGAATTTGGTGGGACCTCACCTAAAGTGCACAATGCATGGGTACATGTCAAAACTATTAAGAGTAGAGTAGAAATGTCTTAATACAATAAATAAGTGAGGTGAAGGTTATGTTAACCAGTTAGATGTAAGTATTCCAAATTGTATATCAAATCAGCACAATGTACCCCATAAATGCATTAATATACATAGTTATGATTTAATTAAAAAAGCCAAAAAAAAAAAAAGGCAAAACAAACAGAAAAGAAACTATTTCCATAGAAATATAGGCATTTCTTCTCTGAATTATGATGGAACCAGATTTATAAGTAAGCTTAGTTGATTTTAAGAATATCACATGTCTCTTTTTGAAATTTCTGGCCTAAACTATTTAAGTATTATTTATGAGAGGTTGAAATATAATATACCATATATATGTCTTTTTTTCTTTTTTGCTATTACAATGAATGTTACATGTTTCTTGATTGCTATATTTCAACAAATGTGCATTCCATCATATTGTAATTAAGACCACAACATTTCCTAGAATGTTACTTACCACTTAATGAAAAGATAATCATGCTATGGACTTTATATTTTATATAATTGATGTTTACATAAATCACAATTATATATTTTCCAATTCACATTTATTTTTGTAATTCTTTCACTTTGAAGATTCAATTTTCATTCTTTTACATTTTTAATAAATCATGTGCCAAATGGAAATCAAAGATAATCCCAAATGAAAGTGAATGTTGTCCAGTGATGAGACAACACTTACTCTATATGGAAGCCCTTTTCTTTTCTTCTTATATAGATTTTTAAAATTCTCTATTTCCTTTTATTCAGGGTTTCTTGAATATTTCTCTAACATTACTTTTCTTTCTGTACCTTTCTAAAGATAAAATGTGTAGAGAGAATTATAGTCTGTGAGGAGTTGGGAATCTAAAAAGCCATTTGGATAAGAAAGAAAGGTAGTCAATAATAACTACAATGTAATAATAATGATAATATTTCATTTTTGTATAGTCCTTTTAACCTTTCTAAATTATTTCTTTATACAATGACATGTCTAATATGGAGCTATTCAAAATCTGTAGTGCATAGATGCTGAAATCTCAATTTGTTCTAGTATATATTATTTAGGAAAGAGGATTATACTATATCTGCCCATAATGTGGAGCTCAGATGTCCCCAAGTGATGTGTTGTGGTCAGTAAAATGTCAGTAAAAGTGAAGTATGTCACTTCCTGGCACAAGCTTTAAGAGTCAGCGTGTGCCTTTCCATTCCCTCTTTTCCTCTCCTGTGATGAAAACATACTGTGTCCAAAAGAAGATGACATGACAAAGCTGCAGGCAACCAGCAATGGACATGTCATAAGATTGAGAAATAAACCATCACTGATAACTTTGGAATTGTTTGTTACTGAAGCACAACCAGACTATCTTGATTGATGCAGCTTTGCTCAAAGGTTACTAAGGACTTTGCCTCTCCAGGGCTGTGCCTGCCTCCTTAGTATTCTCACTAGATATGGCTGTAACTTACTCTCCTTGATTTTCCACTGCTGAAAGACCAGCACCATTTTAAAGAGTTTACTAAAATTCGGGGTCATAAAACTGTAAAACAAACCTAGAATCTAATATAATTCCTCATGTTTTTATGGTTCCTCAATTCCATATGGAATCCCAGGATAAAAACATCTTGCTGGAAGTCTAGTCTTACTTTCCTGCTCCTGGCTAGGAATCAAGTGGCTCTTACCATATGTGGCAGACACTACAGAGATGCACAGATAAGCTCCCCTAGCAAGAAAGGACTCTGCCTATCTGTAAGGACCATCCGTGAACTCTTCTGAATCCATCTCAGCTTACCCTGAAGTCATCCTCTCCTTAAACGTAGCCTTAATCAATGACTAAGCAAGAAGGTTGTACAAGCACCTACCCCTTTCCTTTCAAGGGGGGACTTCTATAATAGGTAATCTTTGATTTCTCTCCTGGCCTGGCAAAGATTTTGTCAGATCTGCATTGCAGTCTGGCAGTTCCTCCCACACAATCCTTCATACTTCTGTTTCTTTTCAGATACTACTTTCCAAGATATTTTGTACTCTTAACTTCTGCTTGGCATTTGCTTCCTGGAGAAGAGAACTTACATAATATCTACCTCCTCTTTTGGAGTGCTCTCCTAGATATAAAGTCAAGATCAAGAAGGAGAATGTCCCATCCCTTTCTTCTTATTAATACCTGCCTCCTGTCTGTGTTTATTCACTGGGCAACTTTATCATACCCAGGATAATTATGCCTATCACAAAACAATAACTTACAGCAGCCATGTAATGATATAAACAAGTATACACCCTTGATTCTGTCAAGATTTTAAAATGGAATGTTCTCTTTGATAATTTTCTCAATTGTAAAATGGGGATAATAAAAGCAATATCTGCACAGAATTGTGATAAGAATTAATAGCTAAAGTGTATTAAGTGCTCACTTTATGTCAGGCTTACTCATTTATCTCATTCCCTCAGCAGGGAAGGCTACTGGGGCACAGGGAGGATAAGTAACGCACAACTAATAAAAGGCTGAGCCAGGAGTGGGGTCTCTACAGAGTGACTTCACAGCCTAGTCAGTAAACTTCTCTCCCCCTCTCCCTTTTAATGACATCAGTGAAGACCTCAGAAATGCAAATCCTTTTGTGGATTTAGTTCATCGTTTGTTGGAGTTGGTACTCTATAAATGTTAACCACTGTGATTATTCATTTTCAAAGTTAAGGGAGAAAAAAAAAACCCTGAATAATTTAGATATAAAGAAACAAAGGACTATTTAAAGCCAAGTTGATGGATTTAGACTTTATCTTGAGGGCCACTGAGAGTTAACTGGAACATATGAAGAATGGAATAACATTCATATTCTTTTTTTTTTTATTATAGATAAAAATATGCACCATAGATGTGGCCCAACCCATCACCCTCCCTCCACCCAAACCTCCCCCCTCCCTTCCCCTTCCTTGGTCCTTTCCCCATAGTCTTGTGGTATAGTTGGGTTATAGC
>CAUYPK010079046.1:0-99980 GCA_963574355.1 Loris lydekkerianus | reverse complement strand
ATGCAACTTCTTGTCTCAATGTGTCAAAATCTTTGGTCATTTGGTCTTTGAATTTGTTGAATTCTTGAGATATCTTTTGTGTTACTGCTTGGAGTTCTAATTCAATCTTATTTGCTATCCAGATTCTGAATTCGATTTCTGACATCTCATCTATTTTTTTGTGCATGGGATCTTGTGCTGTGTCTGCCCCATTGATACCTGGGGGAGTTGATCTACTCTGATTATTCATTTTGCCAGAGTTTTTCCGTTGATTTTTCCTCATCATTGTTTTTCACCATTTCCTCTGGCCATGCTCAGAGTTGGGGACGTTTCTCTCCAAGATTAGATCCCAGTGGGATCACTCTTTTGTTGTGGGATCTTTGTAGGGAGTGACCCTGTGTAGTTTCTTTGGGGCTGCCCCAGCTAGGGAGTTCTGGTTGTGGAAGCAGCTCCAGCATGTGCCACACCCAGAACAAGCAACAGGGTGGAAGGTGGTGTGCATGGTTCTGGGAGTGCCTTGTGCCCAATGACTCTGGCACAGAGAGCCCAAGTCTCCAGCAGTCTCTGGCCAGGAGGAGGCCTCTGCGCAGTGGCTGGGAGGGCTCCAGAGGGCACACAACTGCCAGTATTTTTGGCCAGATGAGCTGTCCAGCGTGGAGGCAGGGAGGATACAGGTGGGAGGATGGGGGGTTGTGCAGCTCCTGCAGTTTCTGGTCAGGGCATGCAGAGGCCTGGCGGACATGGGTAGTAGGTCAGGGGTTGTGCTGCAGCTCTTATGGAGTTCCAGGTGGCACCAAGCTCAGGAGTTTGAGGTTGATATGAGCTGTGATGCCATGCCACTCTACCCAGGGCAACAGCCTGAGTCTCCAGTGTGCTACAACCGTCTCACTCTGCCCCTGAGTGTTAAGGCTGTAAGGCAGCTCAGTCCCAGCCTTTAGGCTGCTCAGTCACTAGGTTACTAGTTCCTGCTCAATCCATGCTCTGAGACCCTGAGGGCGGAGTGTGCCGGGGCAGTTCTCTCACAATGGCTCCCTGCAGCCCAGCTCAGCAGCTTGCCTGGGACCCCAGACAATGCCCAAAGTTCTCCATGCTCCTGCTCAAGTTTTCTCCAAGGCAGTTCAACTGAGTGCCAAGTCCAAAAACACCAAAACAGTTCACAGGTAAGGCCTTTTTGGTTTGCAATCTCACTGCTGCTTGTCCTTACGATTGCCAGCGGGATTAGTTTGATCAAACACATGCAACCACTTGCCAGTTTTCCACTGCTTTTGTCCTCCTCTTGGAGTCCAGAAGTCCCTTGCTGACTCCCTGTATCCTCAAAGGAATGATTATAGGCAGATCCCACCAACCAGAGATGCCTGGAGCCTTATCTCTCCAGACTCACCATGCCTAGTTGCAGGTAAACTGTTACTCGGCCACCATCTTTAATCTCTCCTCTCAGTAATTTCCTTTTTAATCTCGTCTATGTCCCAGCTATCATTCAGCATCAGGTTATTTAGCTTCCATGTTTTCATATGAGTATGCAGATTCCTGTTGTTACTGAGTTCAACTTTTATTCCATGATTGTCTGAAAAGATGCAAGGAATAACTTTTATTCTTTTAAATTTCCTGAGGCTAGACTTGTGACCTAAGATGTGATCAATTTTGGAGTATGTTCTGTGGACTGATGAGTAGAATGTGTATGCAGTTTTGTTAGGATGAAATGTTCTGTAGATAGATGTGTGTTTAATCCAAATGTTGAATGGTTACGTTTAAATCTAAAATTTGTTTGCTTAGATTTTTATTGGAGGATCTATCCAACACTTCTAAGGGAGTGTTAAAATCTCTGACTATTTTGGAGCTGGAGGAAATCAAGTTTCTTATGTCTGTTAGAGTCTCTCTTATAAATTGAGGCACATTCTGGTAGGGTTCATAAATATTAATAACTGAAATCTCATTATATTCAGTATTACACTTAACAAATATGAAGTGACTATTCTTATCTTTCCTTACTTTTGCTTAAAGGCTATTGTATCTGCGATTAAAAGTGCAACACCTGTTTTTTCTAATTTCCATTTGTCTGAAATATAGATGTCCATCTCTTAACCCTGAGACTATATTTATCTTTTAAGATAAGATGAGATTTTTGCATTCAACAGATATCTGGCCTGAGGTTTTGTATCCAGTCAGCCAACCTGTGCCTCTTTAGAGGACAGTTTAAGCCATTCACATTAATGGAGAATACTGATAAGCCTGCTATAATTTTGGGTATTGTGTTTTTCAAAAGTCCAGTGGACAATTTTAATCCTTTCACCACTGTGGAAGTTGGAATTTGATCAAATGTTTCTGTGTGAGTTTATTTTTGTGGTGAAGGATTGCACTGGTCATTATGGCGGATAGGTCTGAGAATATCCTGGAGAGCTGATTTAGTTTTGTCAAATTTCTTCAACATGTGAATGTCATTAAAGTATTTAATTTCTCCATCATAAATGAAACTCAGTTTAGCTGGATACAGAATCCTGGTTTGAAAGTTGTTTTTTTTTTTAGGGGGATTAAAATTCGATGACCACCCTCTTCTAGCTTGAAAGGTTTTAGTACAAAGATCTGCTGTCATTCTAATATTCTTCCCCTTGTAGGTTATGATTTTCTTACATCTGGCTGCTTTCAGAATTTTCTCCTCATATTAACTTTAGTGCAATTGATTATGATGTGTCTGGGGGATGTCTTATTTGGGTTGAGTGTACTGGAGTTCTGAAACTGTCTGCTATTCAAATTTCAGAATCTCTTGGCATGTCTGGAAAGTTCTCCTTCATAATCTCATGGAGAAGAGACTCTGTGCTTTGTGAAGCAACTTCGTCGCACTCAGTAATTCCTATAAGGCGAATATTAGTTTTTTTTGAATTATCCCAGAGCGCCCTGAGACAATGATCCATTTTTGCTCTCCATTTCTCTTCCTCTTTGAGAGCTTGGGAGTGTTCAAAAGCTTTGTCTTCACTGTCAGAAATAATTTCTTCTGCTTGTTTCATTCTGTTACTAAGGGATTCTACTGTATTTCTCAGATCTTTGAGGGCTGCAACTTCTTGTCTCAGTGTGTCAAAATCCTTGGTAATTTTGTCTTTGAATTCATTGAATTCTTGACATAACTTTTGAATTTCTCCTTGAATTTATAATTCCAACTTTATCTCCATTCTTTTAATCTTATTTGCAATCCACACTCTGAATTAGATTTCTGACATCTCAGCCATTTGTCTATGAATAGGATCTTCAGTTGTGTCCGCTGTATCATTTATTGTGGGAGTTGATCTACTCTGGTTATTTATGTTCCCAGAGTTTTCCTGCTGATTCCGCCCCATGATTATTTAATACTATTTGGCTAGATGAGCAGATAAGGTGAAGTTGGGTTGGGGGGCTTCTGGAGTACTGATTAACTAGCCCTTTACCCAAGAGCTGTGACTGGTGTCTGTACCTTTTCCCCTAGAGCTTTGCAAAGGACCTGTACAGTGCTACAGCCTGAGACACTGGGGACTTACTTGGCGTGGTGGGGGTAAGTGCCTCTGTCTTGTTTTCAGCTGATCTCTGTCCTACCCTAGTGAATTATTTACTCTGGGTTGAAGTCTCAGCTGTGGAGAAATACCAGCAATTAAGTCACCCTGCCTCCCTCACAGGCAACAACTGGAAAAGGAAAATCAAACCTTCCTATAACCACACACCCAGGGTACCACTTTGAATAGTCCTTGGGTGATTGGTCCAGTCCAAGCAATCCAAATCAATTGTCCCAGTCAGCACCCAGTCTCACATGAGGGGGTTGAAAAGATCTCTAGCAACTAGGTAGCAGGGGTCTTCTGGCAGCTCGAGTGTGACTCATTCTGGTGCTCTGTGGAGTCAGAAGGACCCTCCCACCCAGAAAATGAATTAGGATAGGAAGGTTGATGTCTTCCCCACCTGTCACACCCAGTCACTGGTAACCCCGCAGGGCTATGACCCAGTTCCCTCCAATGAACAGATGCTCCAGGGGTTTGAGGCTGCCTGAATCATAGAGAGATCTTATGTCTCCTTGGCCAGGCCTCCACACTCTGCCACCATCCAGCGGGGGCAGGGTGGGGCCCGACAAGCTTGGGTGGTTAATGGAAGCTGGGGCAGTTCGCTCAGTTCCAGCCCCACCCTTGATTGATGTTGCTGACACTTATATTTGTGCAGAATTTGTGACTCTGTCCTGGCTATATTCCCTTGTAGACTAGGCACCATTTGCATTCACAGAAACTGTGACTCAGCTCTGGTCTGTGCCGCTACGCTGAGCTGGTGTTTATGTTTCCCCTGCAGTCTTTGTTGGGACAGGTGCGGTTAGAGCTTACACTCAGCTTTTGGTTTCCAGCCTGTCTTTGTCTCAGCTATGATCCTTTGAGAGCTGGGTGTTTCTTAGGCTCAATAAACAGTCCTCTGGCACATCCCTGCCCTGGGAGTATGCTGTCTCTGTGCATGCGTCTTCAATTCTCCATCTCGCCACGCTCCACCCAGACCAGTACCCACCTCAACTATACCTGTTGCTCACGGGGTATGTGTTACTGTCCCAGATATATTCCACCAGTATCTGCCACCGGAGAAGAAGCAGCTTTCTCCGCTTGCCCAGACAGGGTGTGTCCTTCCAAAATATCCCCAGGGGTGTGAGCCATATTTCTCCTGCTGCTGCCACTGCTGCTCTGTGCCATGGGGGCACTACCTCTCCCTTTCCTGGTTCCTTCAGGCCACCATTTTATCCTTACCCCCGAGCCACAGAATCAGCACAGACTTGCAACAGCCCACCCTGTCCACACCTCTCAAGAAAATGCCCAAGAATCTGGACTCCATGAGGACAGGCTTCCAGACTTCAAGGTGAGAGTGGAGGGGAATTCTGGGAGTTCAGAATTACTGATATATATATATATATATATATATATATATATATATATATATATAGAATGTATATAATATATACAGTTTTATGCCTAGCAGGAGAGTGCTATGGCACCCTAGTAGGGGAAGGCGGTCTGGTTTTTAGAGGGTTTTTCCTGTAGGATAAAACTGGGAGGACATTTAAACTCTGCTTGCTTGTCTGTATGGAGAATACTGCAAGCTGTTCTCATAGGGAGGGGACTCCTGTCTGCCTGGTGATGGATTTAGTACCTTGGGGTCGCAGCTCACCTCAGCAGGGTTGATGTGCGTGTCTCTTGGCTCAGCTTCAAACCATCAGCTTACTTGCTAAACTTCTGTTCTTTAACTCTCCTTCTGAACAGGAGCCTCTGTGGAAAGGTGGCTACAGTCGACCATCTTGCCTCTGCCCCCTTTGGCTATTTTTTTGTTGTAGTTGTCATTGTTGTTTAGCAGGCCTGGGCCAGGTTTGAACCCACCAGCCCCAGTGTTTGTGGATGGTGTCCTAACCACTGTCTATGGAAGCCAAGCCAGCAAATATCTTTACCATTTATATATAGAACTTTTTTTTCATATCAAACAGAAACTCTGTGCCCATTAAACAAGCAACTCCCCATTATCCCATTGTCCCAGACCTTGTTAATCTACTTTGTGTGTCTATGAGTTTGCCAAGTCTAGACACCTCATGCAGGTGGAATCATACAATCTTTGTCCTTTTGTCTTTAGATTATTTTATTTAACATAACATAACATGTTCAAAGGTCATCTATGTTGTAGTATGTGTCAGAAATTCATTTCTTTTTATGGCTAAATAATATTCCATTATAAGTGTATACCATATTTTGTTTATTCATTCATCTATTGATGTTTGGATTCTTTCTAACCTTGGGCATTGTAAATAATGTCCCTATGTGTATTGGTACAGAAGTGTCCAAACTTTTTTTCTTCTTTGTCACACATTGGAAAAATATGAGTTGCCTTGGGTCACACATTGAATACATAAACACTAATGAAAACTCATTACCCAATAAATAAATAAATAAATCAGTGTATAGCCCTTGGCCTGCAAGTTGGACACCCCTGGTGTACAAGTATCTGTTGGTATTTCTGCTTTCAATTCCTTTGTATATATATTCAGGTGTAAAATTGCTGGTCACAAGGTAGTTCAACATTTAACCTTTGAGAAACTGCTAAATTATCTTTCATAGTGGCTGTACCAGTTTATACTCCCAGTAGCAATGTCCCAAAATCTGATTTCTTCATATCTTCCCTAATACTTGTTATTCTTATTTAACATAAAAAAAAAAAAAGCCATCCTGGTGGATATGAAGGTACTACAATTTGGTTTGTTTAAACCTTTCCAAGTCTCATGTTGAAATTTGATTGATTCCCAGTGTTGGAGGTGGGGCTTAATGGGAGGTATTTTAGTCATGGGGGTGGAAACCTTATGAACAGATTAGTGTACTCCTAGAGGAAGGGGAAGATTACTTCCCATGAGAGCTGATTGTTTAAAAGAGCTTGGCACCTCCCCCTTCTTTTTCTTGCTTCTTCTCTTGCTATGTGATCACTGCACACATCAGCTCCCTGCCACCTTCTGCCATGAGTGGAACAGCCTGAGACGCATATGTGAGGGCCATGCTTCCCGGACATCCTGAAGAACTGGGAGCCAGATAAATCTCTTTGCTTTGTAAATTATGCAGCCTCAAATATTTTATTATAGTAACACTAAATGTACTAAGGCAGAAGTTGTATCCATTCTAGGTTTGATTTGTATTTGATTTTGTTTGATTTGTGGGTTATCTTTTCACTCTCTTGATAGTGTTTTTTGATGCATAAAAGTTTTCAATTTTGGCAATGTCTAATTTATCTAGTTTTTCTTTCATTGCTTATGTTTTTGGTATCATGTTTAATTAACCATTAGAAATTCAAGGTAATGAAGGTTTTCTCTTATGTTTTCTTCTAAGAGTTTTATAGTTTTAGCTATTAAATTTAAGTTGTTATCCATTTTGAGTTAATTTTTATATGGGTATAAGGTAAAGGTCTAACTTCATTCTTTTGCATATTATTATCCAGTTTTCTAAGGACTGTTTTTTAAAAAGACTATCCTTTCCTTATTAAATGGCCTTAGCAGTTTAGTCAAAAATCAATTGACCACCTATGTGAGGGTTTACGTCTGAGCTCTCTATTCCATTTCATTGGTCCATATATCTATCTCTGTTGAAAGTGAGATAGGCGAGATCTCCAAATGTGGCTTTTTTCCAAGATTGTTTTGACTTTTTAGGATCCTTGAAATTCAATATTAATTTTGGTATGGGGTTTTCTATGCTCCAGAACACCATCATTCGAATTTTTATAAGATTGCATTGAATCTGTATATCACTTTGGTTAATATCATCATCTTGAGAATATCATGTCTTCCAAACCATGAACATAGAATATCTTTTCTTTTCTTTCCATTTTAAATTTATTCCAGCAATGTTTTGTAGTTTTCTGTGTAAAAGTATTTCACATCCTTGATTAAATTTATCCCAAGTATTTTATTCTTTTTGATGCTATTGTAAATTGAATCTTTTTCTTAATGTCATTTTCAGATTCTTCATTGTTAGTGTATGGAAATACCATTGAACTTTGTATGTTAATTTTTTATCCTAAAACTTTTCTTATTTTGTTTCTTAACTCTAAAGATTTTTCTTGTGTGTGTGAAAGGTTTTCTGCATATAAGGTCATGTCATGTGCAGAGATAATTGTATTTTTTCCTTTCTAGTTTGGATTCCTTTTATTACTTTTTCTTGTCTAATTACTCTGGCTAGAACTTTTAGTACTGTGTCAAGTAAAAGTGGTGAAAACAAGCATTCTGTCTTATACCCAATCTTAAGGGGGGAACTTTGAGTCTTTCATTAAGTATAACATTAATTATGTTTTTTTTTTTTTTTTTAACCATAATAGGGAAGCATCCTTTTATTACTTATATATTGAATATTTTGTTTATATTGAAAGATGTTAGATTTTTGTTAAATGTTTTATTTGCACCATTTGAGATGATTATATTTAAAAACTTTTTTCTTTTAATGTGGTGTAGTATGTTAAATGATTTTTATATGTTGAACTCTCCTTGCATTCCCAGGATAAATTTTACTTGGCCATAGTGTATAATCCTCTTGCTATGCTGTCAAATTTGATTTGTCAGTACTTTGTTGTGGATTTTAGCATCAATAGTCATAAGAGTCAATTACTTGGGAAGCACGTGAGGCTCAAAGGAGTAGAGCACTGACCTCATATGCTGGAGGTGGTGGGTTCAAACCCAGGCCCGGGCAAAAACTGGGAAAAAAAAAAAAAAAGAGTTAATTACCTTCTAAACAGCATAAAATGAGAAAAAAGGTATTTTATTTTCATCCTCTTATTTACCCTTTCCAGTACCTTTTATTCTTTAGTGTAATTCAAAATTTCACTCTGTTTTCATTTCCCTTTTGACATGAAAAGCTTCCATTGCTATTTCTTGTAGCACAGCTCTGCTGGTAATGAATTCTCATCTCTTTTTTGATTTTGTTTTATTCATTTGATGCTTTATTTGGAAGATATTTTCACTAACAAAGAGATACAGCTGGAACAATTTTTTCTTTCAGTACTTTAAAGCTGCCTCTCCCCTGCCTCTGACTTGCATACTTCCTGATGAGAATCCACAATAATTCTTACCTTTGTTGTCCTATACACAAAGTGTCTTTTCCCCTTTGATTGCTGATCAGATTTTTCTATCGCTTGCTTTCAGTGATTTAATTATCATGTGCCTTGTAGTGTTTTTGTTTATTTGTTTATTCTGCTTGCTGTTCTTTGAACTTATTCAATCATGTGATTCATAGATATGTATTTTTCATCAACTTTGTAAATCTTTAGCCATTTTGTTCTTCAAATACTTTTCTGAACTTCTCTCTCCTTCTGCAACTCCAGTTACTCGTATGTTAGACTGCTTGATATTGTGCTATAATTAAATTATATTCTGTTCTTTTATAAAGTATGTTATTCCCAGTTTTTATTCATTCTTTTTTTTCTCTTTGCGTTTCATTCTAGTTAGTATATACTGAGATATATCCAAGTTCATGTCTTTTTAACTGCTCTAGTATTCCATCGCAGGAGCAGATCACATTCTGTTTAGTTATGCCCTTATCATTGGAAAATTATGTTGTTTTCTGGTTTTTATGTCATGTTTTACTTTTACTTACTGCCCTTATGGAACAAATATCCAGAAATTGAACTTCTGGTTCATAGGGTGTGTTCACTAATAGATTCAATAGGCAATTCTAAATTATTTTTTGAAATGGGTATATATTAATATATTCACTCCCATTGTACTATATGAATGTTCCCATTAACCCAAATTATCATACAAACATTGTATTATCACATATTAAAGTTTTAGGTAATGTGATATTTGAAAATGGGTAGTCTATTATTATTTATTATTTTAATTTCTTTTTTTGTTTAGAAAAATCTAAAATATTACAGTTTTGCTATGAAAGGCACAATATGGTTAGGAACATACTTACTAAACACAGAAATTATTTAAAATAACTCAATGTACAATAAACTATGTATATACATACATTACATAAATCACAACTTCACTGTAAATTTAATATATTGTAAACTATTAGCTAATCATAGTAAACATATATTACACAATGCAAACATAAATTACACAACCAGTAATAAAGGATACTGAAAAGTAGTTAATTTGGATTGTTGATAACACTTTCATAAGCTGTCCAGGAAAGTTTATAACCTACCTTTACTTTCTCATATAGCAAGTAGAAATATTTTCTCACTAGAGTCTATGAAAGGTCTAAAATTTGGAACGTTTATAAGATTAGCAATTGAAGGATCTAATATTTAAGCCTTTATTAAAGACTTCATTTCTTCATTCTGGAGAAATCTTTCTCAAGGATGTTAACATTTTTTCTTTGTACCTCTAATGGACTCCCTATAAAATGGTTTGAGTGGTAAGAGAACTCAGAAAAGAACTAAAAATACTTCAGAGCTGTGTGTAAAAAGCAGAAATATAATGGTGCATTATTCTTCTGTAAATTCCCACCTAAAGGAACAGGTACAATGCAGGTGTGTGTGGCACATTTACAAGGTGGAGGACCCAACTGCATCTCGGGACTTATTTACCTTACAAATGCAAGCAATGTAACCTAATCATAATTCAAAACCAAAAAATTCTGAAAACATTAAAAAAAGACAAACAAATCTATATAATAAGCACATAAACACCAATTATTGGCAGGGTAGAAGAATACTATTTTAATTTTTGTTTCTTGAATATTAGTAATGTTGAACATATCTTCATCTGTTCATTGGCCCATAAATTTTACTTCTTTTCCTGGATATATCCTTTGCTCACTTTTCAATTATTTTCCTCTTTGTTATTGATTTGTATGTATTTTTTAAAATATATTTTTAATGTTATGCATTGTTAACATTGGTCACAAATCTTTCTTTCAGTTTTTAGCTTGATATTAGATTTCATTTGCAGTGTCCTTTCTTGACTACACTTTTTTTTTTTTTTTTTTTTTTTTTGGTGTTTTTGGCCAGGGCTGGGTTTGAACCTGCCACCTCCGGTATATGGGGTCAGCGCCCTACTTCTTTGAGCCACAGGTGCCGCCCATCTTTCTGCCTTCTTTTAGTAAGAAAATCTCCTTTATTATAAGATCATAAAACAAATTTGTATTTTTTGAATGAATCTTATTGTTTTATTGTTTTATAGTTAAAATCTAGAATTGGTATTTTATAAATGTGAGCTAGAAATTTAATGTTATCATTTATGTACAAAGAATCAGTTGGTCTAAACTTACTTGCTGATAGCTGATCCTTGTTACATGCTACCATTAATGACTGTCCACTCTGAGCTAGGCTTTGCATAAGGTTCTGTAGAATACATGCCTTTTCTTGTTTGCCCATCTCCCCCCAACTCCATAGGAAGAACCTAGCATTATCCCCATTTTTTAGATGGGAAAACTAAGGCTCAGAAAAGTTAAATGACTTGCCCAACTTATGATAGTTAGCAAGTAGTGGAGGCAGGATTTGAATCCTGATTGCCTTTGTACTTGGCATCACAAGTGACAAGGCCACTTGGCAACAAGGCTGGGACCCCAGACCCTTGCAGTGTAGGAGGGTCTGGCAAAACCCTGATTCAGCGTCCATGGGAATGTTGCCACAAGACTGTTGATCCTCAGAGCTGGCCAGCCTTGGGGAAATTAGAGAGGTTGGACAAAGGCACAACTTTGCGTGGGCTCCTCTGTTGCTCCCTTCCTCTCTGGGCCATCCCCCAGGGTGCACCTGATGTGGGTGTGTGTGTCTGCATGGAGCATGCAGAGTGGCTGGACACCTGGAAATGGGAGAAATTGTTAGACAAGGGAAGGAATAGGTCTGGAGAGGCCTTGGGGAACACTGACCATTAGAGTAGAGTTTCTCCACTCCACAGGATTCTTCATATGGCTGTGGAAGGTCATTCTGTGTGTTGTGGAATGGTCATTCTGTGTGTTGTGGAATGTTGAGGAGCAGCCCTGGCTCCTTCCCATTAGACGTCAGTAACACCTCTCCACCCTACCTCCTTACTCCCAAGTCTGGTTGTGATAATAAAAAATGTCTTCAGATGTTGACATATGTCTCCTAGGTGGACAAAGTCACTCCGTGTTAAGAACCACTAATTTAGATAATAACTATTTGTTAATTATCTCTATCAGCATCAGTTATTAACCATTATCAATGCTAATGGCATTGATGCTAACTATCAATAGGGATAAATTATAATAATTTTTCCTGGTGCTTTTGTTGCCTCCATGTAGCTGAGAGACAGAAGTTATACCTTTCTAGCCTTTTGTTCTTCTAATTTGTGACTCCTCAGTCAGCCAAGCGAGAAGCTCTGCTTTATCCTGAAAAATGTGCCCATCTCAGTGTGGTGTGAGCTGCCTGAACTGATTTCACTGTTCAACTCATGAAAACACTTGTACCAGGGTAGAGGGGTTTGGAGCTTGGCATAGCTTGGGTTTTATTTTCAAAATGTTTTTCCTCAATATCTTGTTGACAATGAATAAAGATGGAAAAAATAAAGCCCTGCTGATGTCAAATGATTTCTAAATCCAGATGTGGCAGGGGCAAGGAGCCTTCAACATTCATGATAGGAGGTTGTAAACATGTCTGGTGTCCCGGCGTCCAGCCCAGCAGCCTCTGTGAGTGGGAATCTGCACATGAATGTCAGGACAAACCAGCTGTTGGGACATCCAGGGCTTTCAAAATCAAAAATGCTGTGCAAGGTGCCGGGGAATTTAGAATGCTGTTGTTAGCCTGGCCAAGTGTGGTTCTGCATTTTAAAGTCTAAAACTATAACAAAATACCGGGCAATACATGTTCAAGAGATCTGGGTGGATGTGTAAATCCTCTCATTGCTGTAACTGACAACAATTGTCTTCCCCCTGTCTGAGATGGCGTGGCTCCATGAATCCCTTTATGAGGCTTCCAATCATTTTTCCCTCTTGTTGTGAGGACTTCTGGGGACACTTTGACAAGCTCCCAGAGCAATGATGTCTGCAGACTTCACTTCACCATCCAGGCTAGTGTCTTTGCCAGGCAAAGAAACCAGGTCTTGCTAATAGGACACATTCTTCGACAGCCCATGCTGGTGCTTGGTGGCCATGCTTCCTTTTTTAAGCTCATGTCAACCCTCTGGCCTGACACCCTATCCTCCTTCATGGGAGGTGATGCTGGGAGCACCAGCCAACCCAGAGGGTCCCTACGGGCAGGCCCAGGTCCCCTTCCTGTTCTCTATAATCCCTGCATTCGAGAGGTCACTCCAGTGTCAGAGAAAAAAATGGCAAAGCATGTTGATCAACTAGGGCAAGCAGTGTCTGGTGGCTGTCCCCTGTCTGGGCCTTTTTATCAGTTTATAAGCAGACTTGTAGACAGAGTGGAAATGCGTGGGGTAGGGACTCAGCCTCTCCCTGCTGGAGACACGAAGTCACCCCCAGGCCCAGAGCTGAGTTGGGCACAGTGTCCTTCAGACCTGGTGAATATTCATCTGGTTATGTCCCCTTGCTGCCTCCTGCCTATGTAAACAGCCACCTACAAAGGGGAGGCAGAGGGTGCGGAGGCAGTAGCAGTGTTGAGGGACAGTGTGGAGCTACAGCCAAGGCGCACTAAGGCTGTCTGAGGGAGCTGCTGCTGAGCCCCCAGCATGGACCACCGCACATGGGGCACCTGCGTCCTCTGCCTGCTGGGCCCAGTACCGATTGTGAGTAGCCAGCACAGACTCTCCTGCCTCTCCCATCAGGCTCCAGATTTGGGAACCCCAAGGCCCACTGCCCTTCCAGAGCACAAGCAGCTCAGAGAAGGGATCCTGGGGCTCCCTCCTTTTCTTTTCCCTAAGCAATTTGCTCTGACTCAAGGTAGTGCCCATGATTCCTTCTCAGGGCTGAGCTGAGCTGACTGCCTCTTGCTTGCCCCAGGGCCTGGCTATGCCCTCCGGGGCCCACAGAGACTCTGTCTGCCCTGTGACAGTGTCTGAGAGCTGGGGAGGCAAAGCCAAAGCCACCTCTTCACACCCCAAGTCCGTGCTTTCTCTAAGCTGCGTGTGCCGGTGCTTGCACAAGCTACCGTGAGCAGCTCTCCCGACTCCTCCCCCGCCCTAGGGCTCCGCAAGCCACACTCCAATTTGGGGATTTCCCTTTGAAGCTGTGTGGGCAGGGTGAGGCTTTTAGCTCTTCCTGCTCCTGCGTTTAGGGGGCTCCTCCTCTCATAGTATGTGGGGGGAGTTTTTGAAGCCAAATCTTACTGTGCGGCCTAGGACGCTGAAGCATGGGGCACCAGGACAGGGTGTACTCTCTGAATGTGCTGCAATTTCCCAGCATCGTTTCCAGGAAGCTACTGCATGTAAACACAGGGGCCTGGAGGGGAGTCACACCTACTGGTGGCTGGCAGGCTGCTGCTGCTCCTCAGGGCCTAGGAGAACAGAAATCTCCTTCCTCCACATCCGGCTGCAGCACTGCAAGCCTTCCAGGTACCTCGTGGCCCCTGACCCTAAGCTTTGGGCTTGAATCTTGGAACCATGAAACTAGCTGTGTGACTGAGCACAAGTTCCTCACCCTTCTTGAACCTCACTTGTCTCTTGTAAAAAGAGAAAGTATTGGTGGCTAGCATTGTGCATTGAGTGGGGTTCTGGGATTTATCAGAGGCTGGGCATAGGGGTGCACTACAGAGGGCTCCTATTACCCTCTCCATCTGGAGAGGAGGTTCCTCCCTCTGAGCTCTGTGCACCCTATAGTCGTAGCCTTATCAATTGATTGATTGATTGACTGAGACAGAGTCTCATTCTTCTGCCAAGGCTAGAGAGCTATTTCACAGCAACCTCAAATTTCTGGGCTCAAATGATCCTCCTGCTTCAGCCTCCCATGTAGCTGGGACTACAGGTGCCCACCAGAAGGGCCAGCTGATTTTCCCATTCTTTTCAGAAAGATTCTTTTTTTTTTTTTTTTTTTTTTTTTTTGTGAGACAGAGCCTCAAGTTGTCACCCTAGGTAGAGTGCAGTGGCACAGCTCACAGCAACCTCCAACTCCTGGGCTCAAGCCATTCTCCTCCCTCTGTTTCCTAAGTAGCTGGGACTACAGGCACCCACCACAATGCCCAGCTATTTTTTGGTTGTAGCCGTCATTGTTGTTTGGTGGGCCAGGCTGGATTCGAACCCACCAGCTCAGGTGTATGTGGCTGGCGCCTTAGCTGGTTGAGCCACAGGCGCCACGCCGATTTTCCCATTTTTTTTTTTTTTTTTTTTTTTTTTTTTTTTTTTTTTAGTAGAGGTAGGGCTCTCACTTTTGCTCAGCTGGTCTTGAACTCCTGTGCTTGAGTGATTTTCCCTCCTTGGCCTCCCAGGGGGCTAGGATTACACCATTGCACCTGGCCAGTAAAAGCTTTATTTTTAGGAGGGTGTCATGAGAGCAGGTGGTGATCAATGAACAAATGGTGCTGGTATCAGAGCTAGAACTGAATCTTTGTCTCCTGGTGTAAACTCTGTCCTCATAGATGCTGGGAGGAGCAGCCACCATAGGCAGCGAGGCCAGGGGTTCAGGGCCGTCGATTTTCCCCCAGACTCCCCCATAAGCCGGTGTGTGTGCATACATCTTTTCCATGAGCTCCCCCACTCCCCACTTTCCTCAACCTGGGTGTCAGAGTCCCTAATCCCAGCCTGTTATATGTCCATTGCGCTGCTGGCTGCACTTGTATTTCTGTCAAACAATCGATGAAACATTTCCTGACATGGATCCCGTGGGACACTGGAGGTATGTGGGGGGTGCATGTGTGTATGGATGGCCCTGAGGAGACAAACATTAGACCTGCCTTCTCCTTGCACAGCTCAGATGCTCCTGACATACACCAGATATGTCTTTGCACAGGCTGTTCTCCTTGTTCTGAATGCTCTTCTCACTGCTCTATGTGTCTCTGGGTGTGTGGTTTCAAAATGCTCCTTTGTCCTCACGTCCAACTCAAATGTCACCTCCCCAGTCCCTGCGAGAAGAGCAGTCCCCTGCAGTGCCTGTCTTGCCTTTGATCCCAGGTTGCATGGGGTCCCTTGGGACCAGGCCCTTCTTTCTCCCAGCCATTCCTCCTGTGCAAAAACCTCGGAGAATAGACATCTTCACTGGTTGTGCATGTTATACAAAAATGTGTGTGCTGTAGACCCAGGTCACAGTTCAGGAAGCGTGTCTCATAAAACTGGCCTCCCAAGTGCTTATTCATTCCGGCTTTGACTCTAGTTTTCTTCCAGTCTGTGGCAGAGGGGGCAACAGGTGTTAGGAATTCCTGCAGGTGACTCTCAGCTCCCTGGAGAACGTGTTGAAATGCAAAGTCCTGGATCTACCAAAGATCTCTACATGTTCCTGGCCCTATCCCTGTCAATCTCCAGTTAGTCTGGGGGGCACATTTTCAGAAATACTGCTAGAATATTTCCATAAAAACAACTTGTTTTACAGCTTCCAGAGGTTATTCTTTGTGGTCACTGGCAGCACCAGGTTTGGGAAGCTCCCCAAACTGTAGCCCTCATGATTGTGTGGCCACACATCTGGGCCATGCTCCTTCCGTCTACCCATCCTTGGGCCCAGCCATTGTTACACAGCACCCCATTCATGCACCACGCCTCCACCGTGCACTCACCCATATAGTCCTCTGTCTGGCTGTGCACACTTGGCCAGCCAGGCAGTCTCTAATTCACTCATTCATTCATCTTTGCATCCACATTCACTTGCTGCTTCTCCTCATTTGTGTACTCACCCATGTACTTTCTTTTTTTAAATTTCAAATTAATATGAGGGAACAAATTTTTAGGTTACATTGTTCTCACTTCCAAGGTAAAGTTCAAGTTGTAGGAGAACTCCTCACTCAGGTGGCATGCTGAACACCCCCACATCATGCACATTAGGTGAGAGCCCACCAAATGCTCTCTCTCTTCCCCTCCTCTCTCCTTCCTCACTCCTCACCCCTTGCTAGACTATATTTGTGTTTTATCATTCATATGAGTATGTAAGTGTTTATATATTGGTTTCATATTAGTATTGAGTGCATTGGATACTTTTCCCCCATTCTTAAGATACTTTACTAATGTAAAGTAAGAAGAATGTGTTTACCAAGAAGAATTTATTTCAACTCCAGCCAAGTAAACATAAAAGATGTAAAGTCTTTACCTTTATATGACTGAATAGTGTTCCATGTTATACACACACCAAAATTTGTTAATCCATTCATGGGTTGATGGGCATTTGGGTGATTTCCATGCCTGGCCAATTATGAATTAGCTGTAGTAAATATTCTGGGGCAAATGTCTTTGTGGTAAAATGATTTTTGTTCTTCTGGGTAGATGCTCAGTAATGGGATCGTGAGATCAAACATTTCTATGTGAGTAAGAGACTTGAATAAAAACTTCTCTGAAGTTGACAGATGAATGGCCAACAAACACATGAAAAAATGCTCAGCATCTTTAATCATCAGAGAAATGGAAATTAAAACCACTCTGAGATGTCATTTAACTCCAGTAAGATTAGCTCACATCACAAAGTTTCAAATCTGCAGATGCTGGCATGAATGTGGAGAGAAGGGAACATTTCTAGACTGCTGGTGGGATTGCAAACTAATACAAGTTTTATGGAAAGGAGTATGGAGAATTTTTAAAGAACTGCAAGTTCACCCATGTACTGTCCCACTTACTAATCTACTCACTTGCCTGGGTACCCCTGAGTGCAGAACCTGAGGCAAAGGTCAGAAGTCCAACATGACTTTCTATGGGCTAAATTCAAAGCATTGGCAGGGCTGCATTCCTTCCTGCATACCGTGTGGGGACAGTAGGGGAGGATCCATTGCCCTGCTTTTTCCTTGGCTTGTGGCCCCTGCCTCCACTCCATAGCCAGTAGCATATCTGTGTATCATCTCTGAATCTCAGGCTCTCTCTCCTCTTCCCATTATAAGGCTGATTTCTTCTTCTCAAAGCCCTTAGCTTAACATCATCTGCAAAGTCCTTTTGCCATGTAAGGGAACATATTTATGGATTCCAGGGACTAGGACATCTTTGGGGGTCATTATTCTACCTACCAAGACAGTTTATGCAGAATTGCTTACAAGGAGCAGGAGTGGAGAGCAAAAAGAGTAACACAGGGAAGGAGAAATGGCCATTGCAAAGACTGAGATGGCCATCTCTGTGTCTCTGTGAGAGTTTCTGAAGCATTTGGTCAATGTGTCTTCACTGCCATGAGATGGAAAGGGGAAGCTTCCTTCCTTCCTTCCTCTCTTCTGCCATCCTCCCGCCCCCTTTCCCCTTCATTGTTCTCTCCCTCCCCCTTCTTCCTCCCCTCCATTCCTACACCTGAACAATTCAGACATATCTGTAAGCACTGTGGGGCAGGCCGTGCTTAGGCTCAGGATGAACCAAGGGTCACAGAATGAACCAAGGTCTGTTTCTGTTCTCAGGCCACACAGACCAGAGCACCTTGACTTGACTCACCCTGTTAACTCCTTCCTGCAGGCACTGGGCTCTGTGCACCCAGAATGTGATGTCATCACCCAGTTGAGAGAGGATGAGATTTCCTGTCTGCAAGCAGCAGAAGGGAGGCCCAACACTACCGTGGGTATGGGCTCCTCTGATTCCGTTACCGTCTGTGCCTTGCCACTTAGAATGTCAGGGGCAGCCTTACCCTGAGGCTGAGTCTGGCCTGCCCCCATCTCTCTACCTAGGCTGCCCCAGGACCTGGGATGGACTGCTGTGCTGGCCAGTGGCAGGCTCTGGAGAGTGGGTCACCCTCCCCTGCCCGGATTTCTTTTCTCACTTCAGCTCAGAGCCAGGTGAGGGGTCTTGGGTGAAGCAGTGGGAAGGGATGTAGTTTCATCTGGAAGTGGCAGAATTACCAGTGTCAGTGACATGTCATTGGCTTTTGGGCAGGCAGACCTGGGTTTGAATACCAACTTCCCCTCTGCTGGTATGACCCTGACCTTTTGCTTCCTGACCCCTGACTTCCTGACCCCACGAGCATGAACCTGGAGCTTGGCATGGAGCACACGCTCTCTAGATGTTAGCAGGAGGCAAAGAGGGGAACAGAGGAGGGCAGGGCCTGCCTGAATGCCAGGGTGACACCAGCTGCCCAAGATGAGGAGGATAGAAGCCACCCTGCCTCTTGCCCCACCTCCCTGGCCTGAATGTCTTCCCCACTCCCTTAAGATGCTGGTGGCCCAGCTCACTGCTCTCTGCCCCTCAGGGGGATGACTTCTCTGGTTACAAGTGACACCTTTAAGGGCAGGGGGGAAGACCCTAGTGTGTGTCCTAGGCAGACTGGACCTGGAGCCCAGGCTTCTAGAGGGAAGGTTGCCCTCTCTCTGCACTAACAAGTGCTGCCTGTGCAAACCCTGCCAGGTTACTCAGTAGTCCACAGCGCCTCCCTCTTCCTGGGGAGAGAGAAGGAGTTGAGACCAGAGCCTCTTGCTTGCCTCCCAGGGGCTGTGAAGCGGGATTGTACCATGACGGGGTGGTCTGAGCCCTTCCCACCTTATGCTGTGGCCTGCCCTGTGCCCTTGGAGCTGCTGGCTGAGGAGGTAAGTTTTCCAGCATCTTGGAGGCAGGATTGCCATTGACGTTTGTATGAGAGGGACTGCGCAGCAGTGGGGCCTGCCATTCCCTTTCTGGTAGGCAGGTTGGATGATTAATTGCAGTAGTTTTCCAGAAGAGGGCAGTAAAGTGTCCAGAGGTGAGGGAGTGGTTTGCCAGATTGCTCAAGGGTGGCACATGAGCCAAGTTGCTTGGAGGAGAGGAACAGCAGAGAGCAGGTGGCACAGTGCTGGGCAGTCTTCCCTTTCTGTGCCCAGGCCTCCAGGGCAGTAAGTTTTGAGTGGCTCCAGAGGAAACAAAGCTCTGGTAACCCAGGGAAAGCTCTTCCTTCCATTCTCTGGTCCCCAACCTGTGGAGCAGTGTGCACGTGGTGTGGGTAGGTGAGGGAAACTCAAGCCCAGACATGATCACAGAGATCCCCTATCCCTAGCCCGTGCATCCCACAGTTCTGCATGGAGCAGGGCTTTGCAAGGTGCTTCCACATCTATCATCTAATGTCTCTGTCCCATGGCCCTGAAAGGTAACACATGACCTCATCAGACAAAAAGACTGAGTCAGAGAGGGGTGCTGATTGCCTGTGTCCCACAGAAGAGTTGAAACTGGGGCCAGTGCCTGGGCCCCACTTGCTTCCCTTGCCTGTACCCTTCATTTCTGGGGGCCAGTGTGTATTCTGATTGATTGGAACACCTGGACGGGAAGCTTTTGCCTGTGGCTGTTCCAAGCTGTTCCTGGCTGTCTCCTTTATTTGGGGACATTGTGTTCCCAAGCCAGCAAGCAAGCTGGATATCAGTAAACAAGATGATTTCCTCTCAGGCTGTTGTCATTCCCCAGGGACATGTAGTTTCTGCTGCTGCCTCTTCCCACCCCAGAGCACAGTAAGTGTTAAGCACCTGCCACCACTGTCCCTCCCCACCATCAGGCTGGGGAAAGATGGGCTGTAAACAGAAGCTTCAATGCACAGAGGGAGCTTCCCATGTTACCACAGACATCTCTACCCTGGATGGGGAGCCTTGGGTAGAACTGGTTCACCTGCTCGATTGCCAAGCCTCCCTTTTCCCCAAAGCCCAGCTAAGACCTTCTGTCTTTACTCTCCTCAGAAATCTTACTTCTCTACAATGAAGATCATCTATACCATGGGCCATAGCATCTCGGTTGTAGCCCTCTTCATGGCCATCACCATCCTGCTTGCTCTCAGGTTTGCCATCCTCATCATCACTACCTCAAGAATCTTCATGGGCTTCCTATTGCCTGGAGGACCAAGTCTGACTCCTTGCTTCGATAGCCAAGAGGTTCCCAGATGTAGACACTATGTTATGTCCATAATTTTCCCTTTCCTTTTCCACAACTAGACCCATCTCTTCACACACCAGAACTCACTGCTCTCTCCACACTTAGTAATGTGGTGTTCATTCTGTTTGCTTGGAATGCCTCCTTTTGGTCAGTGAATTTACACCCATCAAAATCCAAAGCCCAGCTCCCACCTGCATCTAATCCTTTTGCCTCCTACACAGACCTCTTCTTGACTATTCTAACTCTCTGACCATTGTCTCTTGTAAGGCCTCCTGGACTTCAAAGTCTGAGCCCCACGTCTGGCCTGTGCTGTTCTTTGTCTCTTGAGGATGAGTTTCCTCTTTGATCACCCAGGGGACTTCCACTGGCAGTGCCCACCATTTCTGCCACTGTGCCCCTAGACCATGAATGCCCTCGAGGCAGAGACTAGTACTTTTCTCTGTTCCTGCATCTACACTGAGCCCAAGACAGTGCTTGGTCAGCTGTCTTGAAAGGCTAAAACTGAAGCCTCAAGTTTAGCTCAAATTCAATTCAACTCAATTCGATTCACCTCCTGCACTGGTCAGTCCAGCCTTGCCAGGCCCCTGTTGTGGCACAGTGGAAGCCCTCCTACTTGGCTTCCTGCCCCTCACCCATCTCTCCCATTCCCCCCAGGAGGCTTCACTGCCCTAGGAACTACATCCACACCCAGCTGTTCACCACCTTCATCCTCAAGGCAGGAGCTGTGTTCCTGAAGGATGCCACCTTCTTCCATGGTGACGACACTGACCACTGCAGCTTCTCCACTGTAATGCCCATGGGTGGAGGGTTGGGGTGGGTTGGCATAGGAGGTGGGATTAGGGACCTCAATGTGCCTGACTTATTCTAGGGCCTGAGCTTGGGGCTCCTACATGACCAGTTACAGAAAAGGAAATCACTCCTCCCTGTGACAGGCCCTAAATCCTCATGCTCTTCCTGAACAATAGTGTCAGTCCCTGCCTTTCCTCCTCATGGTGCACACTCCACATTCTATATTCCAACTTAGACCACATTTCACTCTGCGCCACCTTTGCCTTTCCTACCTCCCTGAGCACTCATCCACCTGTGGCTGGGCAGAGCTGGGTGCCTCCTTCATGAAGCTCCCAGGGGACAGAATGCAACACAGATTATGAGACTCCTAAGTGGAGGGAGCTGAGAGCTGAGAGAATGAGAGAGGGCTTCAGGGAGGAGGTGGCTTTGGAGCTGGGTAAGAGTAACTATGGGGAGATGAGGTGAGAGGGAGAGATAAGTGGAGGGACCAGGGTGCACATACTCTTAAAGACAGGAGGACCTGGGATATGAGTGAGGAACTGGGGTGGGTGGGGGGAGTAAGAGGAGACTGAGATTTAAAGGAAGTTGGGCAAAGTATTCAGGCCCAGCACCTAGAAGATCCTCTAAAACTGTGCTGGAAACGAGCAGCTAAGTGAGTAAACTAACAAATGACCTCAGCTAATTAATGAAAAATTAGTAGCAGTATGTGATATGGCTTATTATGGGCCAAGCATTGCAGTAAGTGCTTTACATAATACAGGGGTCTTTAAACAACATAGGTTAGGTGGCCAACTCCCACACAGCTGAAAGTCCACATATAACTTTTGATTCTCAAACTTAACTACTAATAGCCTACAATTGACTGGAAGCCTCACTGGTAAACAGTCGATTAATACATATTTTGCATCTTATACATATTATTAATATATAATGTATTCTTACAATAAAGTAAACTAGAGAAAATACGTTATTATTAAGATAATCGTAAAGATAAGAAAATATATTTAGTATTAAGTGGAAGTCATCATAAAGGTTTTCATCCTCGTCATTTTCCCATTGAGTAGGGTGAGGAGGAGGAAAAAGAGGGGTTGATCTTGCTGTATCAGGGTGGCAAAGGCAGAAGAAAATCTGGGTCTAATTGAACCCAGGTAGTTCAAACCTGTGTTGTTCAAGGGTCAACTATATTATCTCCTTTAATCTTCAGAATGGGGACAGTTGGCAAGATCACCCAACTGTGCAGTGGTGGAGTTGGGACCAAACCTGGGCTGTCTGAGCTCAGAGGTGGTCCTGCTCGCCTGGACACATGAGTGAGAGTGCAGTGAATGAAGGCACTCACAGGTGTGTGTGTTTGTGTATGTGTGTATGTGCAAGACACAGGTGTGTGTGTGTGTGCGCAAGACACAGGTGTGTGTGTGTGTGTATGTGTATGCATCTGCAAGACACAGGTGTGCGTGAATAAATAGTCTATAGGCACAGCTCTAGGGATTGACTTGAGATCAAGGAAGGGTGGAATAACAGTGAAAACAGAAGCGACTCTTAGGCAGTTTAATCCTTATGACAAGGACCTAAGCTAGATATTGATGAAAGGCTGAGGCATGAGGAGGTTTGCACAGCTAATGGATGGTAAACTTGAATTCAGGCTGTCTGGATCCCAACTCAGTGCCTGTAACCATCGCATTATGCTACCTCGTACCCTCTAGGGGAGCCCAAGGAATGGGAAGACCCAGCCTAAGGTGGAGGGGGGCAGGACGTTCTGGATTTAAGTGTGGTGAGGCAGACAGGTGGGTGCTCCAAAGGACACCACGGCTCTGAAGCATCCAGGTCCCGGCCCCCAGGTTCTGTGCAAGGTCTCTGTGGCAGCCTCCCATTTTGCCACGATGACCAACTTCAGCTGGCTGTTGGCAGAAGCTGTCTACCTGACCTGCCTCCTGGCCTCTACCTCCCCCGGCTCAAGGAGCGCCTTCTGGTGGCTGGTTCTCGCTGGCTGGGGTGAGCACGGAGGGCTGGCTGGACTCCGCGGGGAGGAGGAGGGCTGTGGGCAGGGGGCCCAGGAGCTCACACACCCTGAGCCTCAGAGAGGGGAAGGGGAGCCCAAGTCCTACAGAAAGTGCGAGAGAGCAGGATGGGAGGTGAGGCCGGATCTCAGAGCCAGGGATGCAGCTGGCTCCCTCCTATCTCCTCTGCACCCCTACAGGGCTGCCAGTAATCCTCACTGGCACGTGGGTGGGCTGCAAGGTGGCCTTCGAGGACATCGCGTGAGTCTGAACCGACCCACCCTGGGTTAGCGGGGGCGTGGAATGGACGCCCTCCAGGCTGGGCGGAGGAGGGGGACAGCCTGGGCAGGGTACTGGGACTGAGGCACTCTGGAGAGTTCAGAAGGGGCATGAGCCGGGTGGGGAGTGGGCGCTGTCAGCAGGGCCTCCTGAATAAGAGAAGTGTCGGGGCCAGTAAGGGGGCATCAAGCAGACTGATTTTAGAGAAGTTTATTCATTTAGGTGAAGAGAAAGGGTGAGCCTAGCCTGGATTGGGGCGCTCCTTTTGGAGGAGGACCTAACTGGCTGAGGCGGGAAAGAAGGCTGGAAGGAGGATGGGGTGAGACCGAAACAGGTGAATGTCTGAGAGAAGAGAGAGGGGCCTGGGCTCCCACAGAAAAGGGGTCTTTCCAGCTTCTGTGTTCATGGCGTCCTCTCTAGGTGCTGGGACCTGGACGACAGCTCCCCCTACTGGTGGATCATCAAAGGGCCCATTGTGCTCTCCGTTGCGGTCAGTTCCTGGGCCAGCATCTTTTGCTTTATTCAATCAACCTCTCTGGATCCACCGAGGGGCCTCGTACAACAGGAAACTTGAATCCAGGCTGGGAGTTGGGAAACCTGGGTTTAGGCCTTACTCTGCCTCTGATTCTCTGGGAGGCCATCTCTGGGTCACAATATCCAGTTAGTAAATCTGAGGGGCGGGGTTTCAACCAGCACGCAGGCCCCTGTAGCTCAGGGTTTGGCAGACCCTGGGGTGCTGGTTGCATAGCATCTTGCACTGCTGGGTGAGGCTGGGGGTGGGAGGAAGCCCACCGAGCCTGCGCTGAGCGTTTACGCCCCTGCTCCCACCTATAACGCAGAGGCAGGGAGGATAGCGTGACACCACTTTGGTAGTGTGTAGATTTGTCTCAATTTAGCAACTGGTCAAAGTGAGAGAAAAGATCACTGGAAGTGGTTGGAGGCAGATGACAAGGCCTGACCCTCCAACCCTGATCCTGGGATTGGGGAGGAGGAGGACCCTGAGGCCTTCTCTGCCCTTCAAGGCTTGCCTGTACATGTGGGACCGCTCCCCTCTAGGTTCCCACATGATCTGTATGTCCATCTGTCTGCACACCCCAGTGTCTCAAGGACTTGGGGGTTGCAGACCTCAAATGGGCTGGGGCTCAGGGCTACCCTAATACTTGCCCTCCATCTTCCTGCACCTCTACTTTCAGGTGAACTTTGGGCTTTTTCTTAATATTATCCGCATCCTGCTGAGGAAATTGGAACCAGCTCAGGGCAGCCTCCACATCCAATCTCAGTATTGGTACTCTGTGTGTGTATGTGTGTGTGTGTGTCTGTGTGTGTGTGTGGCACACTGGAGGGGGAGTCAATGTGGTTCTGTCTCATCCAGCAGACATTCATGATCTTCCCAGTATTCCCAGAGAGAGTATAGATCTTGTCCCTTCTAGCTAGGAAACCACCACATGGGAAAGCAGGGACTCTATGCCAAATAGGCTGAGTGCTGGGATCAATTCTATGGAAACCTGGGGAGGGAGATCCTCTCTATATGAGGTTGAAGGAAAGGTCAGGGAGGACTTCCTGGAGGAAGTGGTCTTTGAATTAGACTTTGAAAAAGACTTGTAGACTTTGGAATACACTGGAACAAGAGCACTTGGCATAGGGAACAGCAGGCTGCAGGGCCACAAAGTAAGGAAGCCCAGGGTGAGTGTTGGGAGGTGGAGTTTCCCGGGTGGCTGGTGCACAGGATATGGGAGGTGCTGGAGTGAGAGCAGACAACGTGCACATAGGTATCTCTAATCCCAGCTGTAGGAGCCTAGGTTTTGTCTTTCTTACAGGCGTCTCTCCAAGTCGACACTTCTTCTTATCCCACTGTTTGGAATTCACTATATCATCTTTAACTTCCTGCCTGACAGTGCTGGCCTGGGCATCCGCCTCCCCTTGGAGCTGGGACTAGGCTCCTTCCAGGTGAGAGTCCCATAGGTAGTCTTTCCCTTTAAGTCCTTGGGCAGGAGGGAGGTGCTGTTGCTCTTCCGTCTTGCTTGACTTCATGGTAGGGTAAAGGCTATTGTTATTCATATATCTATTCATGTATCAGTCTGCCCATCTTCCATCCATCCCTCCATCACTCTATTCATTCAACTACACATGCACCCATTTACCTATCCATCCAATCATCTATTCATCCTACCTATTCAACTTTTACTGAGCCCTTTTATGTGCCAAGTGATATGCTTATTATGGGGAATACAGAAATAAAGAAAGCCAGAGAAATTGGGTCAACAGTACAGCCCTGGGCAGCCTTGCTTTGGCCATTATATGAGACCATATGCCTGGCTCATAGTAAGGGAATGGATCTAAATTTCCTTTGGGCACACACCTGGCTCAAGCCATAGCCTGGGGAAAAGAGAAAAAGTAGTAGAAAGACTGTTGACATTGAGGTCAGGCCAAAGTGTTCTGATGGGGTCCTTTCTCTTTGGGCTTACAGGGCTTCATCGTTGCCATCCTCTACTGCTTCCTCAACCAAGAGGTGTGTGATTCTCAAGGGCATGCCTTACTTATCGAGGTCCACTTTCCACCTACCAAACCTCTGTAAATTCCAGCTTGGGCTACACCTTGACTCCTATCATTCTTTGTGGTGGTCTGTCCTGAGCTCCTGGATCAAGCTGAACCTGAATGCTTTCTGTAAACATCCTTTATCTGTCTTTCATCTGAGTTGGGCCAAGTTCTACCATCTACTCACCAGGAGGGAGGAAGGCCTTTCAAGGATCAGGAGAGGAATCAAAGCAGAGAGTCTAAAGTGATCCCTCAATTCTGTGTCCCCAAAATTGAACATAAGGAAGAGTGGGAGAGGGAGTATGTCAGTTGGGAGAGAGATGGTCAGAGAGAGCAGAGAAAGAAGAACTGAGAAAGTAATAGACATACAGGGAATTAGGAAAGTAGAGTCAGATGCAGAAACCAGGAGGAAGAGCCAGAGCAGAGCCTGGGAAGCAGAAAGCACTTAGAAGAAAGACACAGGAAGAGAATAGACACAGTAGAGAGAATAGATGGTACTGCCACACCTGCAGAAACATGGTAAGATGGCAGACACAGGAGGAGTGAATTCCACCCAGAAGACACTGAATTTGCCCCTTAGGACAGTCTTTCTCCAGGGAGAGAGATGGGAGAATTTATCTCAGTGCCCAGACTTCTAAGCCCCTGTGCTGTGTGCATGAGCAGGGGCACGGGCTCCTTATGGTGCTCATTGTTTGCCATGGGCTCTGCATGGTGCTAGAGACCTCACTGCATGTGCCCTATCCCCTAGCTGTGGAGTATTGCTCCTGACCCAACTTCCACCTCTGTCCATAACTGCTCATTCCTTCTGGATCTTTTCACTCCTAACCCAGCCTTTCTGAGTCTTAAGCATCCTTATCTGATGTCTGAGCTGCAGACACAGAAGTATGGTGTCCCGGGCCCTCGGGGCACCGGGGGTTCTGGGGCCCCTGGGAGGGACAAGGAGTAGCCCCAGCCTAGATCAGTGGGATCTGGGAAGGGAGTTCCCATGAAGACTTGTGAAAGATGTGTCTCAGGAAGCAGTGTTGGATACCATATGGTTACATACCTCTGACGACAGGAAGCTTATTACCTACCAACAACTCTTTCTGTTGTCAGACAGAACAAAAGTCTGACAAAAGTCTTTCTCCTTTTTCTCTATCACTGCGGCCCTAGTGGTTGGTCATCTCTGTCAAGTGGGTCATAGCCTTTTGGCTCCTTCTTTTCCCTGACAGCCCCTTGAATTTGTAAAGATATAGATGACCCCCACCCCATCCCACCCTAGGCTACTTCTCTTTCATTTACCTTCAGTTCCCTCACCTCCTTCAGACAGGTTCTGGGTCCTCTCTCCCTTTAGACCTTGTCCTGTGGACAGATTCACAGTGGCCAGAGTTGAACTCACAAAACTGAACCCCAGAGTAGGGCTGGTCTAAGTTGTACTGGAAGAACAGAGTAGTTATTCAGCCAGGAACTTAAGAAAGGAGCCGTAAATGCCTTAACTGGGCTCAGAGGAAGGCAGTGCTAAAAGTAGAGAAAGGAGCAAAGAGAATAGCAAGAAATGCTTCAAGGAGGACGTATAATGCTGTTCCAGCCCCCCGTCTCTGTCTCTCCTAAGTGGCCTCTCCTGCCCACTCAGTCTCACTGGGATTGAATAGCAAAGCTACAATGGCACCTTCCTAACATCTTCTCCTTGTCCCTGGAGGTGAGGACTGAGATCTCACGCAAGTGGCATGGCCATGACCCTGACCTTCTGCCAGCTCGGAGGATCCAAGCTAAGTGGACCAGGCCTTCCTGCTCAGGGGTGCAGGTGCTGACATCTGTGTGCTAGGCTGTCCCCACCATGCGGCTGGAGTCCACACCTGAGCTCAGACAGCTGCAGTGGGTCTGCCACCCTCTGGAGGAACATGAGTGCCACTCAGAGCCTTCAGAACTACTGTCCCACAAGCTGCTGCCCAGCCCCGGACAAAGGCCCTCCCTCTCTGCCTTGGACTCTTTCCCTAGATCCCTGCACGCCCACCTCTGACTTCCTTGGTTCCTCTGTGTCTGTTCTTACTGGTTCCTCTCGCCAGGGTGTTGGGGTACATATAACCCAAGGCCCAGCCAAACCAATAAAGTTGGACATGAATAGGTCTATGTTTGAGTAATCCACCTGCTGTATTTGCACCTCCAGTGCACAGTTGCATTTATCATTCTTCAGCTCATGCCACATTCTACTCATTTGTCTGTGCAAGGATCCTCTTGCTTTATTTATTTTTAAAAGGTACTCTCTTTTATCCCAACTCCCACTCCCATGCCCCTCCTTCCCTAGGCAAATATATTGGTGTGTTTAATGTGAATATTTGTATTTCTGTGTATCTTGCAAAATCTGTAGGCTTTTGTGTGTCTGCACTTTTAATTTATATTCACACTGTCAGTTATGTGGCTCATCCTGCTTCTAACAATTCCCTCTCAGCACTGTGCTTTTAAAAGCTCCACTCATGTTGCTGTGCACACATCTGGTCCTTTGTTTTGACTACATATGGTGCCATGTGGTGTCATTGCCCTCGTGCTACTCTTCTGTCTTATCTTCCCTGGCCCTCTAGGTGAACATTCACATGCTCGCCCCCCGGGGGGCTTATGACAGAGAGCCTTTCTCCAGGACCCTTGCCTGGGAAGAGCAATGTTGGGCACCATGTGCCTCTTCTGATGACTAAGTAGTGCCAGATTGCTCGCCTGCAGATTTGCACTCCCACCAGCAGCACTTGAGGTTCCTGAATCTTGGCAGCCCTACCAACACTTGGCATTACCCAGTTTTCGAATGTTTGCAAGCCAAGTGTGTAAAGTGGCACGGTGTTGTTCTAATTTGCATCTCCCCGATAACTAATGAGCATGAACATCTCTTCTTGTGCCTGCTAGCCTTTTAGGTTTCTTCTTCTGGAAATTGTATCTTTCCCCATTTTCCACTGGGGTGGAGATCCTTCAACTCCTGGTCCTTCTCTGATATTCTCCCCACTGCGTTCCCTCCCAGGGCCCAGCTTGCTGCCTGCTGCCCCCTATCCAAGGACAGGCCCCCTTACTGTAACATATCAACTCCATTCATCCCTCTTCTAGCCTCCTCCTTGGCAGGAAGGTGGAGGGAAGACCTGGGCGCTATCCATGAACCTGTTTGTTGACTGATGTGGATGGAGGGAGATTCTAGTACAGAGGACAGACAGAAATAGACACTGTAAAGGTCAGAATGAAAATCTTTCCCCTTCCTGGTCTACCCGCAGCAGATCTGTCCTGCAGAACTCAGTTCCATTGCTGCACCTCCAGGAAGCCTTTCCTGCAATACCAGCCTTCCCTGATATTCCTCCTCTTTTCCCCACTACCCTGATGAAATGTTCTAAAATTAGATAGTGGTGATGGTTGCAACTCTGTGAATATATGAAAAACAACTGAATCATACACTTTAAAAGGGTGAATTTTATAGCATGTAAATTATATCTCAATAAAGCTGTTATTTTAAAAAGAGTACATGGGTGGCTTTTGGAGAACACGTGCAAACATTTTTTTCTGCTACATAATTTGTAAAGTCCGTATAATATTCTTTAGTTAGCAAATAGTTATTTAACAAATTTTCTATTGGTGAAAGTTTCTCCCTATTTTTTAAAATAAACTACTGTGTCAATAAACTTCCTGGCACACAATCCTTCAAGTGCATCTCAAAAAGAGAAAAACTTCAGGATAAACTCCTAGACCTTTCAAATAAATTTTCCCAGACCTAGAATGTTTGAGTCAGTGCAATGCATGTGATAAGTCTATTAATACCTATTGGCAAATCACCTTCCAGAAAAGTTGGTCTAGTGTATTCCTGCACACAGTGTTGACATGATGGTTTTTCTGCCTGGTTATTAGCATTAAAAATATCTTTTCTTTTCCTGGGAAAATTCTTAGATCTAAGTGTGACCACAATACAAAGAGACATTTAAAAATATAGGTTAAAAAGAATGGCAGCTTTGCATGTCTTGGTGACAAAAGCGTCTGTCCAAAAATATTAAAGGGTACAAAGTGCTTTACAGCACAATTTTCTCCTGGCTTTCCCTCTGGTGAGGGGGGGGATGGTGACATGAGCCCCCGCCTTCCCGGCAGACATTCTCAGTGCCCACGCGCTGCTCACACCCGCACCCGGGGCATCCAGGGTCAGGCTCTCACATGGCTTTGTCGGGGCCCACAGACCCGTCAGTCTTCAGCTGGGAGTGGGTTGAGTGAGTACAGCAATCGTTTAACTGGCTAGAGAGATGCAACCAGTCTGGAGGACTGAGAAGCAGACAGGAATGGTGAGAACTGCTGAGTCAGGAAAACCAGTGCCCATTGGAGTCTGTGCAGGATTCGGACCAGAGGGGGTCCTCCCAGGGTCCCTGGCTTTCTGTGGGAAAAGCAGGATTTCCTGGGCCTCCCATCAGGTACTGAAAGGAGAGTTTCCTGAAGGGAAGGAAGAAATTCGACTTCTCTTCCCTTGTGCTTGGGCTTGAAGAGGAGTAGGAAGAGGAGAAATAAAAATGAGAGACCCATTTTCTATTCTCAGAGACCCCCCCACGAGTGTCAGGAGGATCCCCAGGGATGAGCCTGAACCTGGATGTAAGAACCAGGGTGTTGGGATGTGGGAGCTCAGAGGACCCGGTATGGGCGAGGGCAGAAGCCGTTAGGGAAGTCTTCCTGGATAAGGGGACTCAGGCAGGGGTTGCAGACCCCAGAATCCCACCAGGCCAAGCTGCACGTGGTGTTCCTGATGGGCATGAAGCAGGAATGCAGATGACCTCAGCTTGGAGAGCAATACCTGGGGAAGGGTCTGACAAGAGGTGGTTCTCAGAGACTTCTATGGGCTCTCTGGGTCAGCTGGGCCATCCACGCTTTACTAAGTGCCTGCTTAGGCCACATGCCCCTTACTAGAGGCTAATACACCAACAAACAACTCCCAAGCGTTTCCCTGCTCAAGGGGCTTAGGGCCTGGTTAGGGAGGGTGTGATGGTCAATTTTATGTGTCAACATGACTAGGCCACAGGATGCCCATGTATCTGATTAAACATGGTCTCTGGGTATGTCTCTGAGAGTGTTTCTGGAAGAGATTAGATCTTGAATTTGATAGACAGAGTAAAGCAAATGGTCCTCTCTAATATGGGTGGACACCATCCAATCCTTGAGGGCCTGAGTAGAATAAAAAAGGTTGAGGAAATTTGGATTTGAGTTCCCTCTGCCTAAGAATATACCACCAGCCTTGGAATATACCACTGGCCTTGTCCAGGCTCCTGCTGGCAGATTGACTTTCTAGCAGTCATAATTGCATGAGCTGCTACCATATACCATATAAAATATCTCTTTCTATAATATGTGTGTTTGTGTGTGTGTCTGTGTTTTTATACAAATATTAGTTCTATTTCTCTGGAGAACCCTGCTTAACCCAGAGGGTATTAGTTAGGGCTCTATGTTGCAGAAAACAGGATCCACTCTATTTGGGTTGAACAAAAACATGACTTATCCAAGGACAAAGTTAGCTTGCCTATCTTCAGGAGGGCCAGAGCTTGGGCCCAGTGGCAGTGCAGTCAGGAGCAGTGCCCATCCCACACCAGAGATCCATTACTTTTGGTGGCAGACACAATTGCTCATATTAGTGACATAGAGATGGAATGCCAGAAATGCCACATTGCTGTCCTGAAAAGCCAAACTTCTCTACTGCCATGCTAGTTGAAAATTTGATTCCACCTGGCACCAATTTCCTCTTATTGCTCTCTTCCTGGCCTAAGTGCCACAGAGCCACCACTTATGGGCACAGCCTTATGATCCTGCCCACTAGCTACAAGGGAGCTGGGACAGCCAGTTCCTACCACTACTTTACAAAGGGCCCTCAGACACAGAAAGGGCATCTTCTTGTCACTACCAAGGGGGTGCATGGAAGCCCCAAGGTGAGAGTGAGGGGCCAGGTGAGAAGGGGGCTTAGCCCCAAGCCCTAGAGTGATTCACATGTTCCCAAGTTCATGGGGGAGCAAGAATCCTGATAGGAAGCTGAAAAGGAGCACCCAGGGAGTGGAGGAAGACCAGATGAATGTGAGATCCTGGGGCCCAAATGGAGAGTGTCACGAGGAGAGGTTGGCAACAGGTCTGAGTGGAGCTGAGCCTTTAAGATCAGGATGGAGACATGTCCCCCAGATTTGGTGGCACAACCCAGACATGTCCCCCAGATTTGGTGGCATGTCCCCCAGATTTGGCAAAGGATGAACAGAGAGGCTACACTTGAGGGAGCAGAAGGTGACCAGCTGGGAGAAAGCCAGTGTAACACTTGTGGGCCACCTATGACTCAGGCTGGTCTTGGAGGGGGAAGGAGAGCAAAAGGCAGTGGGAGGGCAAGTGGGTCCCAGGGGCAGTCGCTCTGTGTTGTCATAAGAAGACAACAAGGTAAATGCTGTGAGATGGGTGTGGGAACCACTGAAGGATGGCAGTGGGGTCACGTGCTGGAGCGAGGTCACTGAGAAGGAATGAGAAGCCAGGCCCGGTGATGAGGGCATGGGGCTGGGGGGGGGGGGGGGCGGGCCAGGGCCGAGATCTCGAGGAGAGAGAAGGGTGCAAGTAATAGAGGTGAGAGGGCAAGTGAGTAGGCGATGTGGTGAAAGTACAGGGCAGTGAATTTGGAGTAACTCCCCTGGCTGGCACAGGCAAGGGTGGCTTAGGCTTATTCAAGATGGAGTTTTGCCCCAAAGGTGGAGGTACAAGAGACTTCACCCATGAAGTCAGGAGAGAGCACTTGTGTGGTGTCAGGAAGTCAAAGCTGGAGAAGCTACTGGAATGGGCCAGGTATTAAGTGGCAGGGGTGGTGGGGCTGTTGAAGACGAGGCTGGGAGGATAGGAAGGTTCAGTCAAAGTTAGATGATTCATGGCAGCTAGTGCAGTTTCCAGCAGAGGCGCTGGCTTCAGGCTGGAGCAGGATGGGTGGCTATTGGGGTCAGGAAGGCCCCTGGAGAGAAGGCCGGTGGAACTGTCAGGCCAGTGGTGGGCCACTTCCTGGGCGTTGTGCTCACTCACTGGAGGGTGAAGGTTGGGGCTGAGGATAAGGAGGACCTGGAGCCAGTCTATAAAGCTTGGGCCTAGGGGTGGTGACACTGAGAGAGGAGGACCAGGCTGGAGTGGAGAGGCCCCCGGCAATGGCCTCCTACCCTGGGGAGACAGCACAGCCAGTCCAGAGATCCTGTGATGGCTTCTTCCACCACATTTTAGGGCTGCCAGAGGCCTAGCCTCTGAAAGCATTAGGAACAGGCTGCCTTAGAGGCAGATCCAAGCTTTGGAAACCAGTAAGAAACCATAGAGATTCTTGTTTATTGATTTATTTTTTTGACAGTCTGTGCTGCCCCTCTCTTCACTTGGAGATCCCTCTTCTGCTTTGCTCCCATGTGCACTCTGTCTCTCTGCAGCTTTCTCCGCATGAGGCCCCGGGTTACACTGCAGGGAAGCAAGGAACAGCTCATCAGCCAGCTGTCCCATCTTTAGGACACTAAACATCTGGGTCCTAGGGTTGGCCAGAGGTGGCTGCAGCTTTTCACTTGCATGCAGATGGCCAACTGTCCCCACCTGGCAGAATTCTCCTCTGGAGCACACTCTGGCTCTCCCTCGCACCACACCTGTCTGTCTATCTGTCTGTCTGTCTCTCTCTCTCCCCTTCTTCTTTCCCTCAGGGCCATCTTCTCCCAGACAGGGTGTTGTGTGTGAGGGAGGGTTGTGTGTCCTCCTGTCTCAGGGGGACAACAGGAGAAGACTTAACCCCAGTTTGCAGACCCTCTTTGGCATCAACCCCCCCCCCCCCAGCAGATCAGGGCTGTGAAGTCTCCCTGCCTCCGAGGTGTTGCACCAGCAGCCTGCAGCCCTGCTCACATTCCCATGGTTACGGGGCTGGGGAAGGCAGGCAGTGGTGGCATTGCCATGGTACCAGCATGGCTACTGGCTCTGCTGGGTGTGGCTGCAGCAGTTATGGAGGGGCTCTGGGCTCTCTCTGGACAGATGGCTGCCAAGGAAGGCCCCTCTTGATATCTGGAGGCCTATGGACTCAGCAAGATGCGCACACTCTGGAGAAGGCCTGAGGGCCAGAGCCTTCCCTGCCCCTTCACAGAGGGCCACTAAGCCTCCAGTCCAGTGGCCATGGGTGGCCATGTAGCAAACTCTCACACACCAGCTGGCTTGACATGGACCAGAGTAGAAGACCTGGCCTTAGCTTCAGCCCAAGCCCTTTGCAACCCCTTCCTCAGTCCCAGCTTGGGCCCAATTAAAGCCCTTGCCAAGCAATGCCTGGGCCCTCAACCCAAGCTCTGCTGGCATTTTGACCTGGCCTCTTCCCTGGGCTGTAGTCCTCTGATCTCCCACAGGGCCCACCATGGCTGTGCCCTGGGATTTCACAGTGTGGAGGGAACAGCAGGAAACCCAGGCTCTGTTTTGGGGAGCAGAGAACAGAGGTGTGTGTGCCTCAGGCCATCAGGGCTGTGGGGGTTCAATGACAGAGGCCAGTGAGGGGCTGGAGTAGGCAAAGAAGTCTTCATGGGAGAGGCAGTGCAGTGTGGGCTTGAAAGGATGGACAGAATTTTCAGAAGGGACTCGCTGGGAAGGAGGAGCAGCCAGCATGAGATGGGGAGGCCAGAGCACAGCGCACATGACCTGTTTGATCAAATTAGATCTTTCAAAAATAGAATATCAGCACGTGAAGTTTTCCCAGGTTTCTCTCTGCATTGCCCAGGCATGAGAAGCATCCCAGAGAACGGGGTGGGGTTTGCATCAACAGGACTCAGAGGCCCCACCCGAGCCCAGACCCCTCATATAGCTGCCAGCGGCATCTGGAAGGGACCAACCCCTCTGCAGGGTTGCCAGGCAGCTCCTCCTGCTGGCTTTCCAGCTCCCTGAATGTCAACCCAAATCCTAGCAGTAACTCCTGAATCACTCCTCTCCTCCCAGCTGCAGCAAATGCAACAGGATGTTTCACAGCCTCAGTCTCCCCACTGTGTCCCAAACCCACCCATCCTCTTGTCACCACCTTCCATGCTATGATCCAAAAGACCCACCCTTACCTTGCTCCGGGCTTCATGGAAGACCTATTTCTTCTGCCCTCTTGGCCCTCTTAGGATATGGCCCGTATAATGGAGACAAAGAAAATCCTGTCACTCCCTGCTTTCTAAATATGACAAGGAAAAAAAAATCTTATTTCCTTTCTGCCGCCAGCCCAGCTTCTCATCCTTATCTTCTTTCTTTTTCCTCTCTGGGGCTCTGCTCTGTCCGCACTGACCTTCCTGCTGTTCCCTAAGCCAAGCTTGAAATGAACTGTGCACACTTCAGCACTGCTGCTACTTGGAACACTCTCTCCCTAATGCCTTCCATGACTGCCTTCTTCCACTTAGCCCTCATTCAACACCAATGTAGCTCCCCAGAGAGGCTTGTCCTGACTCCTAGTGACATCACTTATTCTCACTATTGCATTTCCTTGTTTTATTATCTCCATTCCACTTAGTAGCAATTACAGTCAAGTCTCATTATTTGTGGGTAGTTATGTTCTATAAAGTTACCATGAACACTGAGCTGGCAATTATTGGAACTTTTGCTCCCAGGCCAGCGGTTCTCAACCTGTGGGTCACAAACCACAAGAACTGTATTAAAGGGTTGTGGCATTAGGAAGGTTGAGAACCACTGTCCTAGGCGAAGTGCAGAGATGGGATCCTGTGAGCCTGTAGTCACAGAAATTTTATCAACGGATCAACATATATCAACCTTGTTTTTTGTGTGTTTTTGTTTATAGACACCTTATTTAACATGTATTATTGATTCATGCACATTGAACTAATAGCCAGTGGGCCCTGTGACTCATGTTGAATGAAGCTCATCTGACACACGTATTCTCTCTGTAAGGCACTTCGCTGCTTTTGAGCACTAGGAACACTAGACGGCACTTCATTCAGTCTGCACTTGGAGGTCATTTGAAATAGTTAAATCACTAACAAAAAGCACAAAAATGTGAAAAAAGGGTGGCACTAAATAGGTCACATGCTTATAGTGTATAAACAAAGGAAAAGACACCTGGATAGAAGCTGGAAGATCTCAGCTGGGGCCACGTGCGATGGGCCACTCAAAGTTTTTGCTACTCTGTGTATGCTCGGGAATAATTGTGAAAGCTGCTAGTACTGAGTTTGGGATTACAAAATCATTGGCTTTGGCATATTGCCTCGGGTTTGAAAGCAGGCCTATCTGCAGATATGGAATTTTCAAATAATGAGGACAGCTGTGTGGGACTTAGGTGTTTTCCTGTCTGTTGTGGGTCTTCCCTTTGTCTTATCCACTGCTGTACTGATTGCTCCTATGCAGGGTCAAGGGCTATGTTCCCTCTTACATGCACGTGTATATATATACATACACACACACACATACACACACACACACACACACATGAATCCTTACGAGGAGTTCTCAAACCAGAAAAGACGGGGCATTTCTTTTTCTGGTGTTCCTCCCCTGGAAACCACAGGCAAAAGAGAGAAGAAAGGTTCTGGAAGTAGAGTGTGGGTGGGTGAGAGCCCTTGTCCTTCCTCTGTCCTCCCTCTCCTCACTGGCAGCCCTGTCATTCCACATAGGGAAGGCTGTGTGCGTTTGTGTGTGTGTGTGTGTGTAAGAGAGAGAGTGTGTGTATGTTTATGCACTTGCATGCGTGCGTGGCTGAGGGAACCTCCCCCTGGCAGGTGTCAACAGAGGCACAGGCAGCAGACATCTAACTTGACTGAAGCCCCAGGGTCCTGGTCCTAAAGGGATGGCAGTGTCTGTGTATGTGTGTGTGCATGTGTGTGTTGTGTGTACGAGCACGTGCATGAGCATGTGTGAATCCTGCCCTGATGAGGCCTACTGGCTCTTCTGCAGCTGGAGCACTCACTGCAATGACAGGGCCTATAATCACTGGAAATTACTGAGCTCAGAACTGAAATTAAGGCTGCTGCTGCTGCCACAGGCCTGTTTACAGAGCCAAGTGCCTGGAAGAGGCCTCTGGAGGAGGATCTGCTGGGAGCTGGGAGTTCTGGGAGGACAGGGTAAGGGACTAGGCAGAGAGGTCACAGGGAGAGGAGAAGGCACATCTATTTGGCAAGCACCTATTTGGCTGTGTTGGTGAACTTCCTTCCATGATTTATTTTATTTAATCCTCAGCACCCCAACCCCTGCCGGTTAGATGTGGCCCCTCCTGACCACAAAGAATTTGGTCTCACAGAGGTTAAGGAATATGCTTCAGGCCTCAGAGCTTGGAACTAGCAGAGCTGGAGTTTGGAGGCAGGGCTGTCTGACACCAGGCCGGACTGCAGGCCAGGGAAGGCAGTGGCCTTAGACCCTGTGGGTTTAAGCAGGGAAAGGTCTTGCAAAGGGACTCTCAGGTTTTAAGGAAAGTACTTGGTATTTGGTGTAGGGAACCCCCTGAGTCTATAAAATAGCACCCCCATCTGTCACATGATCTGTAGCAGGACCCTGTAAAGACTCACACATTCCTCCAGGAAAAATACAGTGAGCTGAGCATCAGCACCAAGTGCAGCAACTGTGTTCCTGAGTACAGCCCTCTGGTTACGGGGCCTCCCCGGTGTCCATGCAGAGGTCTGGTGGGAGCAGCAGCAAGCTGCAGACAGCTGAGGCTTTCCCAGCACTTTGAGGTCCCCAAGGCCCCTGGCCCCAGACTGACCCACCTGTGAGCCTGATCAATCTCCGCCTCCACCTCCTCTGGGCCAGCGAGCAGTTATAAATGACTGACGGAGGGTGTCTGGCCGAGGGCAGTGGCAGGGTGGGCATATGCCCTGGCTGCTCCCACCTCTACCAGCCTCAAGGTGAACCCAGTCATGAAGAGAGAAAGCTCAGCCCCAAAGCCCCACATGGCATCTGTGGCCTCCAACCAGGCTGGCCTCCAACCAGTAAGTGCCTCATCTGCCTCAGCAGTGACAATGATGATAGTGCCAGTTCCTGTTCTAGGACACACACACAGAGTCCTTAAAGAACCCTTATAGGAATTATCATCTTCCTCATTTTATTAGTGAGGAGGCTGAGGCACAGAGAGGGTGAAAGAGGCCCTGGAGCCAGGACACGGACCGGAGACCCTCAGGAGCCTAGCAGAGAGGGCTCTGTGTTAACCATGATGCTAGACTGCCTCTCCTAGTCCTCAAGTCCTCTGCCCTTCCCAGGTGAGGCTCACGCTGTACAGGCTACTTGCTGGATGGCATGTAGCCTCTGCCTGAATATGTCCAGCATGAGTTCCCTCCACAGCCCCGAGGGCAGCTCTGCTGGGCAAAAGGCCTCCCTTGGAGAGGGTCTGAAGCAGCTCCCCTGGGGGCCATAGATGTGAACCCTGGAGCTATGGTTCTGCCTGTGGGATCTCTGCTGCCTTCTAAGTCAGTAGCCCCTTAGATTCAGAGAGGAAAGTCACACTGGCTGTGGACCTGCTCAACAGCCAGCCCACAGGACTCTGAACCAGGCTCAGATGTACCAGCTATGAGCCTAGCTATGTTCCAGACCAGGGCTAGTATTTTGTATTAGCTTTTAAAAATCTTCTTTGTATTTTAGTTGTGACCAGCACTTACTATTTTTGATGAAAAAGAAGAGTGTACGGCAGAAAGCATGAGAATCAGTATTGAAACTTATATTTCCATTTCTCCATGCATATTTATAATAAGTCACAACAAAAAATCTATTTCTCACTAAACAAAATCTAGGACAGCGACTTTCTCACTTCTGTGTCCCCTTTCTGTTTTTGCATCAACCCCCTGCCAGCCAAGGGTCTCCCATCGGGCTGAACGTAGAAGTTGCCCTGCTCCCCAACAGCTGAGCCACGTCCAGATCTGGGCACACAGGGGGACGATGACAGCCTTGTGGATTGGGTGACGATAAAAGAACCCCTGTGTAACATGCTTTCACTGTGTGCCAGCTCTGTGCTAAGTGTTTATTTGCATCCTCTTTGAAGCCGCATAAAGTAACATAGTCTATTCCACAGATGAAGGAACTGAGGCACAGGGAGCTTCCCCTGGTTATTCAAAGCCATGCAGCTCATGTACACAGCACAACTGGGTTCAAATCTGAGTCTGAGTGTCTCACAGGTCACCCTCTTCCCACCTGTCTGTGGCACTGCCTCGGGACCCTGGGCACCCAGGAAAGTAACAATTAGGCCTGGAGCCTGACTGTCTCAACCCCACCTCCTCGTCTTCCTCCCTACACCCCAGCTTCTGCCAAGTTCCTCCCTCCAGGGCCTGAGGGCTTCACTGGGTCTAATTGAAAGCAGCTTCTTCCTCCTGTGACCAGGAGGCTAGTTGAGGGGTGGGGACCAGGCTGAAGGGAGCCTGTTGAGCAAACCTGGGGCCAGCACACTGCATAGCCCCGAGGCTGCATTTCTTCCTTTACCTTTCCCCCACCAAATCCACAGCTGTCAACCTGAGGGAAGATGCCACATTCCTGGTACCACTGAGGTTGAATCACAGATGGGGACCTACACTCCCTTCCAGAACTTCTCAGGGCTTTCTGCCTCACCTGACCTAGGGCTCAGCCTTCAAAGCTGAAGGTCCCATCCTCTCCCTTCTCCAGAGGCCTGGGGTTCTAGAGTGGGCAGCATGTTTGTGGTTAGTTGTCCCTAGATTCAAGCCAGGTCACAGAAAAATATGGTGGCTATTCAACTTCCTGACCCAAACTCCACCCCCCCTCTCCCAAGAAACCTCACTGTAACTCAAAGCAGATCCTATCACTTGCCAGTCCCTCTGGTAGCTCCCCATGTCACTCAGAGTGTGGCCAGCACAAGGCTAGGAAGGTCCATTTTCTCCCTCTCTCTCAACTCATCTCCTCATTTCTTTCCTTTGCCACTTGGCCCCAGACAAACTAGCCTCTTTACTATTCCTGCCCCAGGGCCTTTGCACTTGTTTTTTCCTCAGATACCTGGCCCCAGGTCCAAATGAAACCTTGAACCCAGTTGTAGATGCTAGCATGGCTTATGTAACGCCCTCACTTTGTACTTTTCTCCGTGACACCTCCTACTAAAATACCATGTAATTTATTTCTCTTGTTTTATCATTCTTGTGTCCCTATTAAGCTCTGTAAGGGTGAGGTTTGTTTTTGGTTTGTTTAGTTTGTTCAGTAGTGCCCAGCCCAGAGTAGGCATTGGAAAAATGCTTGTGGAGACAATTAAAATTGAATTAAAAAGGTGTAAAGAGATCCAGAATTCTGATTTCTCCCATGACTTCCCTGAAGCTTCCATGTCAAATTCTTTGAAACCAAAGTTATCCAAAGAAATCTTTCTTGGGCAGTGCAGTGGCTCATGCCTATAATCCTAGCACTCTGGGAGGCTAAGGCAGGTGGATTGCCTGAGCTCAGGAGTATGAGACCAGCCCGAGCAAGAATGGGACCCTATCTCTACTAAAAATACAAAAACTAGCCAGGCATTGTGGCGGTTGCCTATAATCCCAGCTATTCCAGAGGCCGAGGCAAAAGCATCATCTGAGTCCAAGAGTTTGAGGTTGCTGTGAGCTATGATGCCACAGCACTCTATCTAGGGTAAGACTCTGGCACAAACAAACAAACAAGCAAACTTTCTCTGATGCTCCTATTTTGCTCTGGGCCTTCCTTTAGATGTGTTTCAGCTCTGAACCAGGGCCTGGCTCCACCATTGCTGATGAAAACATGCTTGGGGCACTCCTGGGGCCAGGCCCCAGGCTAGAGGCTGTGAATGGAGCCTGAAGAGACACCACCCTGACCTTAGGTCTTGTGGCCTAGGGAGGCCGAGAAGGCACAGGCCTCGATGATGTGGCAGGGAGGCCTGAGAGCCTGGGCTGCCCACAGCAGGGGAGAGAGCTCCAGAAGGAGAGAGCCATCAGTGTGGGACCTTGGCTCCTTACAGCCCTGTGTGTGGGTCACGTTGCAGAGCACGTGAGAGGATGAACTGGGACTGCTGGGTACATTAAGGGGTAACACACAGATACTGTGTTTCATTTTTTGCCCCTCACAAAGGGCAGAGATTAGTAAGCCCATTTTACATATTTTGCCAGGTTCCTCTTTTTCTGTCATCACTTCCTCCTCCTTCCCCAAATTCCAGTCATAGTGAGAAATCTTGCAGGGCTGGGATTGCCTGCTTCATCTTGCTTCCATCCCACCCCATCTCAGCAGAGCCCAGACTCAGCCTTGGTAAATGAGGACACTGGAACTCAGAGAGGAAGAGTCACTTGTCGATAGTCACACAGAGAATAGGGTCTGGGCAGGGCTGAGCCCAGGCCTCCTGCCTCCCGGCCTGAGGCCCTCCTACTGCTAGACATTTCTTCTTCGGAGCCCCCGCCTCTAGTCTGGGTTCCCTGGAGGACGCCATGGTCCCTGACCCGGCTAAGCCTTCATCCGCTCCTGCAGTACCCCTGGGGCCACCGGACTCAGAGCTGGAGGCCCGTGGGGGCTGGCTGGAAGCGTGGGAGTCAGGGCAGAGCCGGTTCTCACTGACGCCTCTGCATGCCTCCCCAGTCCTGGCTCCTCTTCTCCTGGGCAGCAGCCTGGACTCCCAAAAATCCAGTTAATCTTGCATACTCCAGTGTCTGGGTACTCATACTGGTCTCTGCTTTCTTTTGGTTTCTCTTAATTTCTATGCTTCTGACCTCTGGACCCAACCCTTAGGGACCATGTTCCCCTGAGGCCCTCCCTTCTGTCCCACCTGCTGTTTCTAAGCACCCTCCCAGGCTTCTCACTCTACACGTGTTGACAGAGGGGCCTCTGGCACTTTTTTTCTGTGCTGCACAGTACACCAGGGGATCAAGACAAGTTGGCTTTTCCTGTCATCCATTTATTCAGTTGTTTATTCAAAAATTTGTATTGCTCCCCTATGTTGTACTATGCTCCAGACACTGGTTACACTGATTTGAATCAACAAAAATGTCAAGAAAAAGAGACTTGACCTGTTCCCAACTTAGATGCCTCATTACCCATTATAGAGCTTCTTGCAGGAGTGAAAGCCCATAGCTGGAAAGGTAGACTATGAGGCAATAAACAGGCAGATACTCAGAAAAAAGGGATTTAAGACGTAAACAGGGCAAGGCACAGAGGAAACTTCACGAACTTCGGTGGTGAACTGTGGTCCTTCTCTACCAGGAAATTACAAGACTGCCTTTTGGCCCTCTTCAGGATTTGGAGGTGGAGGAGCCCTTGAGAACATCTGGAACATCTGTGAGCTATCTTCTCCCACTGAGGAGGACAGGGTGGGCAGGGGGTGGGGACAGGGAGGACAAATTGACCTAGCAGGATGAGATGCCTCCCTGCTGTCTGCTCCCAACTCCCCAACCTCTCTTCCAGAGCCTGGGCTGCCTGGTGCTCCCCCAGCCTCGCCATGAGACACTCTCAGCCTGCCTCTGCCCCAGCCTCTCAGAGTGGGCCTGGCCTAGCCTGTCCATACCCTCTGTGGGGCCCAGGCAGGCGTCAGATCTCCTGTAGGAACCCCAGGCTATGGGACATTGGTGGTGAGGAGAATGTGGATGGGCAGGGGGCAAGGATGGGAGTAATGGAATAGTTGGAGCAGAGGGAGATCCAGGAGAGATGGGCTAGCAGAAGGGCAGTGGCAGCTCAGGCTGGAGACCAGTGATTTTCAACTGGTGTGCCATGAGAGGATCTTAGGTGTGCCAGGAAAAATTTTAAAGATCATTAATCAAATTATTTTTATAAGAAATTCAAAGCACAGTAAGTATATTCTCTTTTTCACTCCTTATTTTGGGATCGACACAATTTAAGTGTGCCATGGAAATTTAACTATACGTTCAAATGTGCTGCGAGATAAAAAAAGGTTGAAAAACACTGCTCTAGACTGTGAGGTCAGTTGAAACTTGTCCCCCACCCCTGTTAGTGGGGCTAAAACAACGGTGGAAGGTGTTAGGGGCTTAATTGTGTCCCCCTTGAAATTTATACATTCAAGTCTTAAACCCCAGTGGTTCAGAAGGTGATTATTCAGACAGAGGGCATGTAAAGAGGTAATTAAATCAAAATGAGGTCATTGGGGGTGAGCTTTAATCTAATATGACTAGTGTCTTTAGGAGAAACGGAGATTTGTCCACAGACAGACCAAGAAGGAAGACTGTGTGCAGATACGGGAGAAAACATCTGTCACAAAGCCAAGGAGAGAGTCGGAAGGGACAATCCTGCAGATACCATGATCCCAAACGTCCTCTAGAACTGTGAGGAAATGAACTTGTGTATTTTTTCTTTTCTTTTATTTATTTATTTATTTTTTGAGACAGAGTCTCATTATGTCACCCTCGGTAGAGTGCTGAGACACTGCAGCTCACAGCAACCTCAAACTCTTGGGCTTAAGCGAGTTTCTTGCCTCAGCCTCCCAAGTAGCTGGGTCTACAGGTGTCTGCCACGATGCCTGGCTATTTTTGGTTGCAATTGTCATTGTTGTTTAGCAGGCTCAGACAGGGCTCAAACCCACTAGCCTTGGTGTATGTGGGCCAGCACCCTACTCACTGAGCTACGGGCACTGAGCCTGAACTTGTGTGGTTTAAGTCACCTGGTCTGTGGTATTGGTTATGGCAGCCCCCTATTGGAATATAGCACCACCCTTACTCTTAGGAGTGGCCACTTTTAATTCCAAGTACTTACTCTCCACTGTCCAAGTACTTACTCTCCTAGGAAAGAGACAAATGTACCTTTAGGGTCATAGTTCTGGCTTATAGAGTCAAAACTGGGGCACCTGAAGAAGTTGATATTCTTCATAGGAATTAGACAGGGTCGTCTTTAAGGGAAATCTGTCTTCATGGTGAGTTGTAGTTGCGTTTAAGTCTATAGAAGGAGACCAGACACAAGGTTTCCAATACAGAGAAACCAACCAGAGGCAGAGCACCCCATGTCTTCCTTGAGGACACTGAAGGGATAGAGGTACCTTCTGGCCAACCACAAGGTCTACAAAGAGGAGGAATTCATAAACAGCAAACGCCTGAGGCAGCACAATTACAGAATCTGGGACATAAGGGGGAGCTGAAACTTCTTAATCTGAGGGGAAGGGTTGTGCATCCATGGAATAATTACAAAAATAGTGAATCATTTCCTATTCCAGACTTTAGTAACAGACTGTATGTTCTAAGCATGTCACATGAGCCATCTTCCTTAATCTTCACAAAACCTAGGCACTATTAGCACCTGTATTTTACATATGAGAAAATTGAGGCCAAAAGAGGCAAAGGTTACAAGGCAAAAAGGTTACACAGCTGGTAAGAGGGGACAGTGGAAACATCAGATAGAGGAGGGGCTTGCAGAGGAGACACCAGGGAAAGGCTCTGGGCAGAGGAGCAGCCACAGGGCTAACCTCCAAAGTCTTGGCCCTCAATTTGGAGTGACTTTGGGACACTTAATTTGAACCATTCAGTAAATAATGACTTAACTCTTGATGGGGGGGCAGGGAGAATTTAGTCTGTGGAAGATAAACCCTGAAAGACTAATGGGTACTGGGTCAACAAAAATGTCAGTCAAAGTGGACAGTCATAAGCAACAGCACACAGACACCTTAAATATTTTGAGACAACTTAAAAAGTATGCACATTCATTCAGCACTCTTTTTTCTTTTTTCAGTAACCAAACATTGATTAGTCAGCACTCTTGATGTGGGGCCATGGGTGTTTCTTTAAACAGGAGTCTGCTGATTAGGGCTGCTGATTAGGGATTTTGTCCTTTTTTTGCCCAAAAAACTACACACACAACACTTCATCTTTGATCTGATGTTCTAGTTTCTTTAGGAAGAATGTAAAAACCCTTGATACATATCTGAAGTGCTGGGTGCCCACTCTTTGGCTCTCTTTCTGTGCATGGTATAGGGCAGCCCTTCTGTGCTTACCTGAAGTTATTTATGGCCATAGGACTTCCATAGACCAATGGACTGCAATGAAAGTGATGAGTGTCACTTCTAGGCAGAAGCTTAAAGAGTCAGTATATGCCTGCCTATGTTTTTTTTTTTTTTTTTTCCCCTTTAGTCTTAGGAACTGGCCAAAGCACAGACAATGCCTGAAGCAGAGGTTAGGCGGGGACCTAACCCATAATGGGCACAGGGTACAAACTCCATGAGATTTAAAACACTGACATTTGGGGGTTAACCTGTCGCATCCTAACTGAAAACACTCATGAAGGGCTGTGAGTACGATGAGTATAGTCATGTTCTTGGATTTTAAATATATTTCTCCAGTATTTTAGTAAGGCCTCTCTCAGACTCCATTCCACAATTCTTTTTAGATACTTGCTTTTACAATGGGAGATCCGGGAACCCAGCCCCTATTCACGATGCTGCTTTTATGGTGAAAATGTAGAACTCCAAGGAAACAACTACTGTGCATGTACAAGGCAGTTCCTGTGAGTGACTGTGGTTCCTGTGGTGATCTGGAGCACTGTGCAGGCAGGAACAGTGATGCCTTTCCCTTCTGTATCTTTCCCATGTTGAGAAAGAAAATGCACCACAAGCAACAAGCATCCCTGAGTGTTCCTGCTGGGTATGCCATGAGGCAGGAGCACTGTGAAGACTGCTTCTGCCTGCTTCTCAGAGTTGTGTTTGCTTTGAGTAGCCTTGAGAGATGTCTAGAACAGGCTTCTTTCCATGTGCTATGTTAGCGATAAGTTTCTCAAGCTCAGTGTTACTCTCCTGTAATGCAACCCAGCCACCACGGGCGCTTTACATGGCCTTTGTGTGACTTGGGTGGCATGGAAGAACCAAAGTAATTCTATGAAGCTCTGACAACTGCTTTTGCTGTGTGTAATAAAGTCGGTTGTCTTGGACCCAGGAGTCTTACATCTTTGGCTGGCATCCGTAAAACAAGAACAGGCCAGCTTATTAGCTTGTAGATGGTAAAATCTCAGGCTCATACTATTCCTGATGCCCCAACTCCAGTTCAGTTTAGGACTGAAGTAAGGAGTGTGCTTTTCACTCATTGATCTTGGGTCCAGGGAATTCCAGGACAGTCTTGTTCCGTACCCAGTTCTCTGGTGGCCACTTTATGTCCTAAGTCTGAGTTTCAGCCTCTGCAATGGGGATAAAAACCCAGTTATACCCTTAGTAGTTAGATTGGGGAGTTTGGAGGGAGATGACTGGTGTTCTCTGGTAATCACCAGCTGATTTCTGTCTACTCTTGAGCTAATACAGGCAAACTTGGACTCCTCCCAAGGAGACTTAGGTAAGAGAAAGGAAGAACTTGCTGTCAGTGAGAAGGAGGACTGTGACCAGAGGAGATCCAGTTGGCTGTGGAGTCATCCCTTCTGGACAGCTATACAAACAGGACAGGAGTTTGAGTATTTGCAGGAACTAGAGTTGGACTGGGTGCCTCGTGGGGCTCTGTTTAGGATGGAAGACATGGTACCCACCTCTAGGAAGCTGACAGGAATTGCTTGTCCTAGTTTCTAGCCAAGTATTTGGATTTTTTTGTCAGGGCAGCAGAGGTAGGTGGCCTAGCAAAGGTAGATGGTGGCCAGAATCAGCATGACATGCATGCACCATCTCTCCCTAGTAAGCCTGGAATTTGTCCCCTAGCAAAGCTAGGTGTATTCATGAATTTCAGATTCAATCAATCTCAAAAGGTAACTCTACATAAAATTTAAAAAAAAAAAAAAAAAAAAAAAACAAGGAAGAAACAATTATTAGTTGTGTCCTCCACAACTGCGGCGTCTTTGCTGCTCCCACAGTAACTGTTGCCTTATATCACTCTGCTTTCAGTTCAGAGAAGACTTATTTGTGTGTGTTTGCAGGTTGGACTGGAAGGTGAGAGAGAGAAGAGGTGGTGGGGTGGCTGCAGCAGTTCTGGTGGGAGGTGAGGAAGGCCTGAACTAGGGGAGGAGGGGGAATGAGTGATTCCGGCAAGGACTACTTCTCAGAAGGGGGTGCGGTAGCCCACAGCCGTGGAGCTCCAGGGCAACAGCCTGGAAGACCCCTGTGTTTACTCATCTACTGCACCTGGCCAAGGGCATCCTCTCCTGCAGAGGATTCTGGGAAAGGTTGCTCCTCCAAGCCTTCGGTCCTCAGGGATGGGAGTTGGACCTGTTTCAGGAACCCAGCCTGGCTCTCACCATCTCAGACCCTCCCCCACCCCCAGCCAAGGAAGGGCCTGTCACCAGGAGAAGTATGACCCTCCTGTGTCTGAGTCCTCATTTCACTTGCAGCTCGGCACTAATCCAATTGCTGGCTCTAACCTAATTCTCCATTGTTGCTAGAGTCCTTTGCCTGCCGATATTAAAACTCTTTTCATTTAATTGTGCAGAAGATAGATCCTCCTCAGTTGTCAGGTGGTAAATATAGAATAGCTGATGTGTAGCTCTAATTTCTTCCCTGGCAGGCCTCCTGAAGCTCTGAGTAATTGGGGACCAAGACACTTTGAAAGGAGACAGGGAGCAGGGAAGGGGGCTGGGACCTTGCCCTTGTCAAGAGGTTATGGAGCAAAGGGATCTGGTTAGTATGTTTATTTCTATAGGGCCAGTCATTTTCTGAATCTCTGGTGTCATCTGGTAACAGGGGTCCTGAGATGCTACATGAAAATCAAGTGTTTCTGCACCACTGAATAGGATCTCCAAGTTACCAAGGAGCCCCACAGAACCACAGCTTTTTGATACACCAAGACCCTTAGTGATGATTGACTGAAATTGTCTTGTTTGGTGACCACATGATTTTCTCACCAAGGGAATGCAAGAGTGGGTGACAGAGGGCAGGGATCTTTTTTTTTTTTTAATTGTTGGGGATTCATTGAGGGTACAATAAACCAGGTTACACTGATTGCATTTGTTAGGTAAAGTGAGGGCAGGGATCTTGATTTCCAGCCAATGGAGGAAAAGTACATGGAACATGGTGGCTGTTGTGTGTTCCCATAGGAGTGGAAGGACAGTGGTATTGCAGTGAGGCCCAGGAGCCACTGGCAGGCTGAGAGGCTGTTCCATTGACCCAGGAAAGGACAGAGCCTGGTCTAAGTTATGGACCTCAAACCTGGCCACTATGGAAGAGGAAAACATCCTAGGAAGAGTCATTGGCCACCAGACGTTGGTCTCTCTTTGGTGGCTCAGACCCAATATGGGCTTCCCAGGAGCCCACAGCTTCCAGGATATCTTCATGCTTGGGAGAATGGGGCAAACTACCCCAACTCCTGGAGGGAGGGCGGCAGCATTCTCTTGGCTACTAGAGTCAGCAACCAGGACCTCTGAGCTCATCAGGCCTGGCCACTGTTGGACTTGAGCTTCAGAGACTGGTCTGCCTCCCCTGTAGGAGGCTTTGCTGCCCCTATGGTCTCCCCCAGGCTGGGGGTGCCATTTCTCTTCTGGGCCTGGGGGCCTCAGGCAGCCTTTTCCTGCCCTTTCTCCTCCCATCTCACAGTGAAACCCAGGCTCAGGGGTGTTCCAGGGGTGCCTCCCTCCTGAGCAGTTGGGGGATTCCTGCCCCCCTTATCAAAGACCCTCTGGGTAAGTCTGGCTTCTTAGACCCCCCACATCTGGGCTCTCTAAGATTTGCTTCTGCCCACACCACTACAACTGGGTTTGCTGCCCCTGACCCTTCTCTACCTGCTGAGCAGGGAGCCTTGGGGAAAGGGGAGAGGGACCCCTGGGCCTGGGAGCTGATGAATCCTGTGACCAGGAGGTCCTGAAGAAGGTGACCATGGTGGTTTCCAAGACCTTAGCCTGTAATCTTATCCCTCTCCCTTTTCTTCAGACTTTGGGGCCAAGCCTGCTGACCTGTAGGTTACTCTCCTCGGTGGCTCCTGTAATTTCAGAACAAACAACAGCAGGGTATGTGACTGCTGGAAACACCAGCCCAGGTGGTTGCAGTAACAAGATCCTTGCATGCTAAGGCCAGAATGGACAGCACAGCTGCCCAACTTCCTCTATTCAGATAATGGAATTGGGGCCCAGAGACAGCAGGTGGGAGGGCATGCTTATCCTGGCTCACGCAGACTCTCCTGGGATCCTGGCTTCCTGACTCATTGTAGAGCAGTAGTTCTCAACCTTCCTAATGCCACAATGTATTTTCATTGTTGAAAAGGGATCGCGACCCACAGGTTGAGAACTGCTGTTCTAGAGTCTAGACATTTCTGTTCCTATAGTCAGAATGATTACAGAGAACTTATAAGGATGGGGGGATGATATGTTGCCAATTCCAGCTCTGCCCCCTGCCAGGTGTGTGACCTCTAGCAAGTTACCCAGCCTCTCTGAGCATCAGTCTCCTCATCTGCAAAATGAGGACCCCGGTGGTATCTGACTCACGAGGCAGCATGAGAACCCTGTCAAAGCCCCAATACAGCATCTCACACGTGTTAATTGACAATTAGCTATCACATAAAATTCAGCTCCCTGGGATCACAAACTTCTCCTTAAGTCAGTGTGAAGCATAATGAGCATTAGCTATTCAAGCAATGAACAGGCATTTAATTTACTCCCTCGGAAAATTGAAGGGTTCTGTGTCAGGGGACAATCTGGATGACTTTTCCAGAAAAAAGAAGATAGTGCAGATGTCTTTTTTTCCTTCCATAGTAGTTTCCCAGTATAGCTCAGGGACAACAGAGTCATTGTACTTATCTTGAGGCTGCCCCAGGGAAGGAGAGGGAGCCACTAAAGTCAAGCTGCTGCTGGTTCTTTTCTGGAAAGTCTCCAGAAGCTTAGGGCTGTCCTGATCGGCAGCTCACCCTAGCTATCCAGCTGTGCAGTAAAGTGAGAGCTATTGGCCACCTCTCCTCTGCATCCTGGGAGTGGTGACTACACCCCAGAGTTCAGGCCCTAGCAGGGCCTCCAGCAAATATGCTGACGTTTACCAGGGCTAACACTAGAGACTGCCTTACCTGGGATACAAAATTTCAGGGCTGCCCCAAACGCAGTTGGCAAGATAAATAGTATTTTAATATCATAGCTTTAAAAATAAAAATTAATTTAAAAAGTCCACAATAAACAAAATATTAAACTTTTAAATAAAGGAAGCCTCTGATCCTGCATCTGCAGAACATTGAGAGTTTCTCTCTTGCTTCACTCTACCTCAGCCCTGGGGCTCAGGGCTCTTCCCAGACCAGCAGAGTCAGCCTGTCTGGGAATGGGATCAAGACAGGAACATTTGGGAAAAGCTTTCACATCATTCTGCTATGCAGAGTGTTGTGCACGCCTGTTCTGAAAGAAATGATGAATGAAGGTTTGAGGGTTGCAGAGGGAAGGATGGGAGATGCCACATAGTCCCTTTACAGGGGACTGTCACTATTAAGGGTTAGGTGCAGCAGGTTGGAGAGACACCCCCTCTTCCCAGGTGGCTGGTATTTTGCTTTTCCCATCTCTACTCCTTTGAGGTTTCCTCTGTGGGCTTTCTTTTAGAATTCAGAAACTCCTAGAATGATTGACCAATACAGCAAATTAACTTGTTCTTTGAGCACCCTTTTCCCCACTGTTTCCAATTCCAGAAAACTGGGGTCCTTCTTTCTGCTCATCCACATTCTTTGCAGACTTCTAGCCCAGCTCTGTCTTCTTTCTCTTCCAAGAAGCCCTAGCATCACCCTCAGGTCCTGGGCTCTCTCCCTCCCTTACTTCCATCAGTGCCCATTTGAGATCCTGCTATATGCCAGGCCAGATTATGGGTATACAGGAATTGAATTAAAGAAACTGCTTGGAGAATTCAAATAATATCAGTAGTTAATTAATATTAAATTTTACTAGTAGTTTGGAATGAAAAGCCACAATCTCTGGACTACTTTTCTTCAAGTTCAGTCTTTCCTCTGGCCTCTAATCACCCTTAATTCTTCTGGGTGTTTTCCTCAAGTACTTTACTCCATTTTTCTCAATAAATGAGTACACAATACTGTTTTGACTTATCAGTTTTGAGTATTAGCCATGGTTAATAAAACATCTCCCTCCTGCTGGCCTCCTCCATCCTCTCAACATGATTATTTTGCAATTTTTCATTGAACTAAAACAGAGCTGAGTCTAGTAGTACCTTACCACTGTGCATTCTCTTGTTATACGGCCCTTCTTTTTTTTTTCAGCAATGAATAACCCCCCTTTTTATTTGCCTGATGTGTAGTGTTTATTTTTTCTAAGTCCTCCACAGCTCTGCCGTTTGCCTCTCAGTAATCGTCTCCCTTCAGCTGAGCACAGCATTTGAATTCTCCCTTTGTTCTCTGTTTTCTTCTGGACTTGTTGCTTGCTGGGCCTGATCACCTGTCCTCTTAGGACATCCATCAGCACCCTGAGATGCATCTTCACTGTCTTTCCACGTTAAGTTCCTCAAACCTGAGATCTTTTTTCTTTCTCTTCCTTGGTTTGTTCCCTGGGAATTGGGCATGGGAGGTGAACTTGTCAGTCCTTTTATGTCTGAACACATCTCTACTCTCTCCACCCTGGACTGGTGGCTTCCCAGAGCATAGATATCCAGGGTGGAAATGATTTTCCTGCTCCCTGTCTTCTAACTCTCAGAGCTGCTGGGGCATGACCAGAAGCCCTTCCTATTCCCTGCCCCTTGTGAGCTGCCTTGTCACTCCGGGGGCTCCTCAGATCTCTTCATTTTCCTCTCTGTTCTTGGTTGTGCATCTTTTATCATCCATTGTGCTGGGCACTGAGTAAGCCCTGTATTCTACAAACCATGTCTTTCTATTCTGGTAAATTTTCATGGGTAATTTCTTTGATAATTTTCTTCCCATTTTCTCTGTCCTCACTTTCTGGAATTCTCTATTTAGTAGGATATTGGATTCCCTAGAGGGTAGCTCTTATTTTTGTTGCTATAGTTTTTCTCTATGTTCCATATCTTTAAATTTTTTTCCTGATAAATTCCTTATATTCCACTCTTCTATTAGATTGTTAATTTACTATTTCTCTTAATTTTTTTTAATTGCCAAGAGTTCTTTTTTCTTCTCCATTCCTTCTTCAAAGCTTCCTTGTGTCTGAATGTAATTTTCATTAAGAATGTTAGTCACAGCTTTTGCTGTTGTTGTTTTCTTCTGTTCCCTGCACTGTCTTTAATTTCTCTGTTATTTTTTGCAGTTTCTTTGTTTGGAAGCTGATCTTTAATGCTGGAGGATTATCTCAAGGGTCTGTTGATCCCTGACTGCCTGTGCATATTTGAGAAAGAATCTCAGATGCTGACTGAAAGCCCTGTGTGCCCAGGCAGGGCTGGGCTGCTGCCGGGCTTCAGATAGCAAGCCTGCCTCTGTGTCAGGGCTACCCAGACATCAGATTTTTTTTTTTTTTTTTTTTTTTTTTGCAGTTTTTGGCCGGGGCTGGGTTTGAACCTGCCACCTCCGGCATATGGGGCTGGTGGCCTACACCTTTGAGCCACAGGCACTGCCCCAGACATCAGATTTTATTTATCTTTCTTTATGAGCTTGCTTGGGTCTCCAGAGAAGACGCCAACATCCTGCCTGACTAGGAGCTATTGGCCTTCCTGAAGGGAGGAGGAGCAGAAAGAAAACACTTAAGAGATGTTTCAGAAGTGAAATCCACAGCACATGTTTTTCCTGAAGTTAGTAATTTTTGTTATTGTTTGTTCTTGCTTATTTAGTTTTGTATGTGCCTACTCTAAATCCTCTACAAACTTTCTAATACAACTTCTCTAACTGCTATCAATTCTGCCAACCTCCTCTGATAATCTATCAGTTCTTTTTTTTTGAAGACGTCCTCCTTAAAGTCCCCTGTTCCCACATGGAAGGGCTGCTTACTAGCTGTCATTCTAAAACTATCTTACCCCAACTTGCTGAGGATTTTCTTCTCTTATTCACTAATCCAATGGCTTCCTATTTCTTGGCCAACTTCCTTATTTAAATATAGCACATTCTCCAGTAACGTCCAAGAAAACATACAGAGGAGGTAAATCTCGTGGCCCTTTGTGTGTCTGAATATGTTCATTTTACCTTGTATTTCCTTTTTGTTTTACCTATTTGATGGATAGTTTGGTTAGATATAAGATTCTAGGTTGCAAATGTTTCTTGAAGATTTTCAAGGCCTTGCTCAGTTGTGTTTGAGTTTTCAGTGTTGCTGTTAAAAAGTCTGATGTAGTTTAATATTTGTCCTTCGCACACAATCTTCTCTCTGCCCTGTTTTTAGATTTTTTTTTCTGTCTAATGTTCTGAATTTCATGATAATGTCCCTTGGCATGCATCTTCTGTGATTTTTTCTATGATTCATAGGTGCTTTCAAAGCAGAATCTCAGCCTTGAGTTCTAGAAAATCTTAAATCATCTCTTCGAAAAATCTCTTCCCTCTATTCTCTGCTCTCGCTTTCTGAAACTCCTGTAAGAGTTTAGATCTTATGATTTGAACCTCTCATTTCATACTCTTTCCCCTCCTTCCCTCCCTCCCTCCTTCCTTCCTACCTTCCCTCCTTTGACACAAGATCACCCAGGCAGGAGTGCAGTTGCATGATCATAGCTTGTTAGAACCTTCAACTCCGGGCTCAAGAAGTGATCCTCCTGGCTGAGTCTCCCAAGTCGCAGGACTACACCTGGCTAATTTAAAAACATTTTTTTTTTTTTTTTTTAAATAGTGACACAGTCTCATTATGCTGCTCAGGCTGGTCTTGAACTCCTAGTTTCAAGCAATCCTCCTGCTTCAGCCTCCCAAAATGTTGGGATTGTAGGTCTGAGTCACGGCACCCATCTTCTCTTATTTTCTAACTTGTCATTTTGTTTTATTTTCCAAAAGATGTTTTCAACTTAATCTTTTCCTTTCAACTGAATTTTTTAATTTAAATTATGATGTTTTTCTTTTTATTTCCTAAGAACTTTTGCTTATTCTCTCGTTTGGGCAGGGCCTTTTGTCTGAGGAGGGAGAACTGCCTCAGAAGTTTTTAGGAGTCTGTGATGAGTGAAAAGTCCCTGTAAATTTCTCTACTCTGGCCTCAGTGGGACCTCTCCTGTGGGTTATGCAGACTGTGAGGACAAAGGTGCATCCCCTGCTCCTGTGTCCTTTAGCCTCCCCCCACTACCAGCTTGAATTGAGATCCTGGAAAGGCCTCAGTGGGGGATGAGCCCTCCAGTGCCTCAACCCTTTCCCCATGGCCACCATTGTCATTGCTTCCCCCCAATCTCCTAATTAAAAATCAGCTTTTAATATTTCCCCACCCACTCCCTTATCACTATCCCTAGCCCCTGCCTGCTGTAGTTGAGGTTTCAGCATGTCTGGCTTGGTGCCTTGTTGGGACTGTGTTTTATTTGTCCCCAGCATCAGCACATCCATGCCCTGGGTGGGCAGGAGGCAGGAGTACAGGGCAGTCCAAGGTTTCCAACCAGCTACCTGGTTTTGTAAACCAGCGCCCTGCCCAGGCTACAGTTTTTTCAACTATAAGATGTGTGTGAAAATAATGCCAGCACATTGGGCTGAATGGATTAAGCCAGTCAATACATGCAAAGGGCTTAGAAATATGCCTGGCACACATATGTCTTACAAAAGTATGGTCTTTTATCACAAAGTAGGCACTCTGGAAAGATCTGCCTAGTGGAAACGTGTCAATGGTGCTGGAGGGGCTTTGTCCTCTCTGCTCTGGACAATTGCAGCCTCCCTGCCCGCCTCCCTGCCTGTGCTGACCCCTGTCCCATTTGCCTGCTACCGGTGGGATAGCCTGGCCCCTTCCCACTTCTCTGCCTTTTCCAACCACACACAGGCATGCACACACACACAGTCATGCATGTATACACAGAACACACACACATGCACACACACACACACCCTTCCTGAGGGCCCTGTGCTCTGTGTTGGTTCTGCCTCTGTGCCAGCTGCTGCCCTGCTTTTTGGCTCATGAAGCCCTCATGATGGCCTTGGTTCTCTTGTCACCTTCTCTGGAAGGTATCTTCTGCTCAGCGGCCTCACATACTGCGGGCGGTGACTCTCACTCACCTGCCTTGTCACTCTCACCTGAAGCTTTCTAGGGAGACCCTCTGCCTAGCACTGGGTGATGGAGCTGTAATTGTTTACCCTCCTTTGGGGACATGTGTAAACAGGACATAGTGACTTCCCTTTGCCTGCTCAGCTTCCAGCCCCTGCAGGGCAGCAGGGGCCATCATATCATCAGGCAAAGGCAGCTCTTTGGTTTGTCCCCAGACCCTCTGCAAGTGGGCTGGGCCTTGATCACCTGCTGGGGCTCAGCAGCCTCTGCTACCCCCTCCACTGCCCACCTCCACCTCTCCTGCTTTCCTGCTCTTCCTTCCTTCATTCCACACCCCTGAACTGAGGGCCCAGAGGTCAGAGGGGACAAGGTCCCCTCAAGCCCCCATTTGGTTGGGCATCACAGGTGCTGTGTTCTCCATGACCATTCATCCAGTTGCCATGTTCTGAAAGAGGCTGAGTCCCAGGGGCTGAGGGCAGAGCTGGGACCAGATCTGGTTCTTTCCACTCATGGGTAAAAATATGAGGCTCACCCTTGCCCTCTTCAATCACCCAGCAGTCCCTGCTGTCCCTCCCACAGCATCTACCGCACCATTCAGGGGCCCTCTGTTGCCGGACTACTGCCTATATGAACCTTCTCCATCTAGAGAGATGGGTTGGAGGACAAGATGTTGGTGATGACTATCCTTAAGCTCCTGTGCAGAATCTTCAGGTAGCTGACTATGCTGTGGGCAAGTACCACTGGGCTTTTCCCTGAAGGGCCTGGCAAAGGTGATATGAGTGGTATCCAGTGTTGGCAGGGAGTTGGAGCCCTTTCCCTCCCCCATCCTGTGGCATCTCAGAAGGATAGTCAGTGCTCCCCAATGCCCAGCTGGGATCTTTGAGACCTGAAATGCCACCTTTGCAGCCATTCCTCATTGCAGCCACTTGAAGCCTTATTGATCACTTATACCTCAGTGTGAATGAGATCCCACCTCTTCCATTAAGTGTGGCTTTTAGTGATGGGAGAAGGAATAGAGTGGGAGGACTCAGGGCACGAGAGAAGGAACTGTCTTGTCTCTGGTCACACAGCTTGGGCCAGGCAGAGTGAAGGGGCTTGGCCTCTCTCTCAACTGACACCCCAGGGCTATAGCTGGTCCTTTGGACCTCTACACTGCCCTCTACCTCCAGGTCTTCTGCTGGCCACCCCTGAATAAAGACTAACGAGATGGATGCTATAGAGAAACCCGGGGTAGCTGTGAGCTGTGAGTATGCAGGAAAACAGAGTGCGGCCCAGGAAGGAAGATGAAAATTCCCTTGGGAACATTGCCCCTACCCACTCTTTGCTTCTGCCTGTGCAGATTCCTAAATTACCACCATTGTACTTCTTTGGGGGGAAGGACCATTGTCCTCTTTTCTCTTCTAGCTGAGGGTGGAGTTTTTGTTATTGTTTTTGCAGTGATTTTGGCATCAAGGGTGAACTCTGGTTGTCATGGTAACTTTGGCAGAGGGAAGGAGGGAGAAGGCCCAAGAGGGTTGAATTTATTCCACTGTTGGCTGGTTCCCCAAGTAAGAATTTGCAGAGATTGAAGAATGAAGGTCCCTACAAAGACCCTTGCCCAGGAAGGTCTCTTACTGTCCCATGGCTCCCTGCCTAGTCTTGTTCCTGGCTGGCTTCTGCAACATGCAAGCAGTCTTCCTTTTGGGGTAAGGCATGGGTAGGGGTCATGTGGGGAACTGACATGAGGTTCTGGGTTTAGAGAAGGATGTCTTAGTGTGGGTGAGCAAGGGGAGGAGGGAAGCCCCAGTGCAGATCCCTGTTCCCTGTTGATGAGGCGGAGAGCAGCTAGTGGGCATGGCCAGGAGGTCCTCTGATAGCTTGAGGACCATCTCAATTACCTGAAGTCTCCTGCTGAGAGGTGAAGTAAGAGCACAGAGAAGGAACACAAAGCACAAAGCCAGGCTTTGGAGGATTAGACATGCTGTGGCATGTTACCTTCTGAGGAAGTAGTCTGCCTTTGCTATCTTTTTTTTCTAAAACACACATGTGTCTTTTCATTCTTCAGCTCAATTTTCCATTTTTGATAGTGATACAGTGGTGGAGAAATAGTTTTCTACAAAAATAAGAGCTCATGTCCAGCAATAAATGTAGCTGGCACCAGGGGTTTTGCAATGGGGAGTGGTGAGGAGTATGGCTAGGGAGTTTGTTGTAGATGGAGTTGTTGCGCCTCCCTGCTCCATCTGCTGGGTTAATACTGCTAGACCATTCAACTACTCAGAAGTCCAAAATCCAGATTCTGTGGAATTTTCTAATTTCTAATCTTTGCCTCAATATAGTCCTTGGTCCAGCTTCTTGTGCCTGCCTAGACCCAGGACTTCTCAAAATCACAGATGAGGGGATCCCTGCTATAATTTCCAACAGGTAAGATGGATCAGATCATTAGAAACGGTCTCATTTGCTGCATCCAGCTACAGATGGGGATGCTAAGGCCCAAATGGAACAGAGGCCTGGATGGCCAGTTAGTTGCAAGGCTGCAGCTGGAGTTACCCAAGGCAGATAAACAGAAGGATGGCCAAAGATGTGTGTTCTCCTGGGAGCATGTGACAAGAGACTTATCCCCCCAAGGTGAGTTGGGACTGGGAAGGCCTGAGAATGATGGTGATGTTAGCCCAAATTACTGGGACAATGTCTAGAACAAGATGGGGTTGGGTGTGTTGAAAACACAATTTTATTTTTGTATACTGCAGCCCCTTTAAAATGTATTATGGGGTCAGTTGTGGTGGCTTACATCTGTAATCCCAGTACTTTGGGAGGCCGAGGCAGGAGGATCGTTTAAGCCCAAGAGTTAGAGGTTAGCCTGAGCAAGAGCAAGACCACATCTCTACTTAAAAAAAAGAAAAGAAAAGAAAAATTATCTGGGTGTGGTTTTACACACCTCACCTGTAGTCCCAGCTACTTGGGATACTAAGGCAGGAAGCTCACTTGAGCCCAGAAGTTTGAGGTTTCAGTGAGCTATGATTAGGCCACTGTACTCTAGCCTGGGCAACAGAGTAAGATCATGTCTCAAAAAAAAAAAAAAAAAAAAAAAAAGTGTTATGGGACAAATCTTCGCTTGCTTTCTGAGATGAAAACTTGGGTAGGTCCCATGTCTTTTTCTGTACTCTCCAAGGCCATGGACAAGATGTTCATTAAAACTCTGACATTGACGTAATGGCGTATCCTTTTCCCTTATCCAACTCAGAGCTGTAACCTAGTGGAACAGGAGGACATGGATGGTTTTAGTGTCCTCTGTCGCCTTCCCTCCTCCTGCAGGTGCCCTCCAGCTTGCTAGCCAGTTTCTGGCGCTTCTGGTGTGGGTGAGAGGGTTAAGGGAGAGGACAAAGTCTCACTGGTAAGTGGCTTTGTGCTATCTGGGCCTGAAGGGTGGGTAGCAACGCTCCTTCCCTGCAATACCCAGAGGAGGCCACCTCTATTCCAGTCCCCTGGGGAAGGAAATGGCATCCACCTTGGGCAGCAATGACCAACCCATAGCCCACCTGACCTCAGGCCCACATCATCTGGAGCACCCTCAGAGAATCGACCTGCATCAGATGCCTGATGCCCTGGCCACTCTCCGGCTGTGCAACTTCTTTTAAGACCTCCTATAGCCTCTCTTGATCTCATTCCTCATCTGCTAGATAAAGAAGTTAATGCCTTGCATAAAGGTTGCCTTTCTGTGGCAAGGAGGAGACAGGTCCCGTGAGGGGCAAGAGGCAAGAGAGGAAACCCTTTCTTCTGGCTTCCACCTGGGCCTTAAGCAGAAAACCAAAGTCACTTCTAAGCTGTAGGAGGCCTCTGAGCTTATGTCCCCACCAGAGCCTTCAGAACTCCTGTTGCCTGCCAGGGCCTCTCCCAACTCCTTCAGAATTCCTCTTCCCAAACCCTCTATGAACCAGGAAGAAGGTTGGAATATCCTTGCTCCTGTCTTTACCTATACTTCCTCCTAAGCACTACTAATACCAGAAGGAAGGCAGAGGCACCTGGAGAAAGGTGCGGAGGAGGAGGAAGCAGTGTCCAGAGACTTGACCAGAGCCATTCAGACTCATTCCTTCTGTCTCCTGTCCTTGGAATCAGGGGAGACCAGTGGTCTGTGGGGAGCATGGCCCACTGTGCATGGGGGAGCAGATTGGCTGGGCTCAAATGCTGCCTGCTGTTCACTGACTGACTCTGTGGTCAGGTAGCTTAAATGCTGTGCCTCACTTTGCCCATCTGTAAACTGGGGTAATGAAAGGGTGATCTCAGGATGGTGCTGTGAGGTTTGTATGAGATCATCCAGGGAGAGCCCCAAGCCTGGGGGATCCTGGGGTTTGCACAAGTATGTGCTGCTATTCCCTGGGGCTCTAGAAGGATGCTGAGATACTAGGTAAACTTTAACTCCTGCATTCCAGTCTCCTGTCCTTACCCATGGAAAGACCGAGCCTGGCTCAGATTGCCTAGAGGATGGTGAAAGATGCTGATAATGGATAGTAGCAGCAAGTTCCCAATTAGCAGCCTCCGTCTTGGCTTTTTAAAATATTTCTCACTCTTTGAAGGGAGTTTATTAATGCCTACTGTCCAGATGAGGAAACTGAGGCTGAGGGAAGATAGTTAGCTTTCCCAGAGCTGCATGGAGGATCTCTGCAGCTGGGGAAGCTGGGGCCTCCTATGCCGGGGGTCTCCATCTAGTCTGGGCTCTGGGAAGAGGAGCAGGAGTGTTGGGAGTGGGGCTGAGGGACAGGGACAGGTTCAGTCTCTGCCTAACAACTCTCATTATCTGTCCCACTTATTGCTCCTTGCTGATTCTGAACAGCAGGTGCTAGGTCTTAATGCCACAATCACCTGTCTATTTAGTCTAAGAGAAAATTGGACTAACATGGCTTGGAGCTTTCAGCCTACAGTTCAGGGAAGGGGGGGGGGACAATGAGCAGCAATGTGGGCAGGAAGGAAGGGACAAGCTTCTGAATCACAGGGCCTCAGAGAGCAGCCATCAGGCCCAGGGAGATACACCAGGGATGGGGGATGCCAGGTCAGTGAGCTGACATGCAGGCACCTAAACTCTCCCCAGAAAGACATGTGCAAAACTCACCCAGGGCAAATGGGGACCCAGAGTTTAACCCTTGAGAAAAAAAATTAACACCCCCCCCAAAAAAAAAAAAAAAAAAAAACCCAAACCATTGTTCAGACCAGGTAAGGCTGATGCATGCAGTGGTGTTTCCAGTATTGGAGGAAGGCTGGCCCTGCACTCCCTTGGCTGGGTCCTGGTCTTAACTTGCTTGGCCTACTGGAAAGACTCGAGGAGGGCCCAGGGGACATGAGTGAGCTTGGGAAGAGCCCAGACTGAGATGCAAGCGGGGCTGGAGGGGAAGGGCTCACCCCTTGAGGGCACAGGCACTCAGAGAAGAACAGTGGGTGAGCAAGGGTGAGTGGGGGCTAGGGCAATCAGGGAGGCTCCTGTGGGGATGGGAGTAGAACTTGTCTGTCAGGACCTGGACCTAAGAAGAATGCACAGAGGTGTTGTCTCTATACTTGAGGCACAGTTGGAAATAAATGAAGACAAGATAGAGTTAGTGAAAGAAGCCCTCACCTGCTTGAATCAGGGAAGGATGGAGTTGAGGGTTAGGTCAGGAAAAAGAAAAGATACCCTTAGAAGCTGATTGCGGGGAGAGTTAGACTGAAAGTATTAGACTTAAGCAATGGAAAATAGGGAGCCATCAAGGCTTTTAGAGCAAGGGAGTGGCTAGCTTAGATTAGCAGGTGGCAAATATCCCTCTACTCCTGGGTAGAGAGAAAGTGACAAAGGCATGATCACCAGTTTAGAGGATATTGCAACTTGTGAGAGGTACCAGGTACCCTGGCTTGAGCAGTTCCCTGCAGTGGGAAAGAAAATGCTAAAGACTTTTTTCTTTTCTTGAGACAGTGTCTCACTTTGTCACCATCCGTAGAGTCCTATGGCATCATAGCTCACAGCAACCTCAAACTCTTGGGCTCAAGTGATCCTCTTGCCTCAGCTTCCCCAGTAACTGGGTCTATAGGCACCCATCACAATGCCCAGCTATTTTTTAATTTAATTTTTTCAAAATTAAAGACTTGTGCATATATTTCAGATTTCAATGTTAATGTCAAAAATACATAGTATGATTTTACATAGGATTTTTGCTACATTAGAACACTACAGACACCACTTGAGTATTAAGGAAAACATTAAATATTAAATAACTGAGAAATTAAATGTGTAAACATTAATCTAACTGGGAGTTTTGCTATTGCTACATGTCCAATGAAGTGGTTTCAACAGTACAAAAAGGATTAGGATATGAGTGTTTCCAACCCAACTATTTTTTAGAGATGGGTCTTGCTCTTGCTCAGGCAATCCACCCACCTCAGCCTCCCAGAGTGCTAGAATTACAAGAGGGCTACCACTCCTGGCCTTAAAGATCTTTCTAATGTAGATGAGGGATTGGTTGGGGCAGATTAGATTGCAGAAGAGCCTGATTCCTAAGGAGGTTTATGGTTCTGGCTGCTGGGGTGATGGTGGTGCTGTTCACAAACACGGAGAACACACCGGCGGGTTTGATTCTGGACTGTGAGGCATCCCTGGCGAGAAGCCGAGTAGGTAGATAGAGAGATAGTTGGGCAGCTTCTGGGAGAGGAACCTTCAGTCCCCACTGATGGACAGGCACTTATCAGGGTCATCTGCCTGCCTCCGATATGACCTCCTCCAGGAGACTGCACTTGCCTGCAGCACCAAGGCCCCACAGGCAGGGGCTACGGCTCCCTGAACCAACACCCAAGTTTTGGGTCTTGAGCCAGGGGATGAGCCCCTGTGTGGAAAGGAAGGGGACCCTGGCGTCCTCTTCATCAACTTTCACCAGGTGCAAGCCCCTTAACAATTTTCCCTCCCCAAGAGGCACCTGAATCTAAGCCCTGAACTCAAACATCCTTCTGAGATCAGGATTTCCAGGCTTGCTGCAGGTGGATGAACAGGCAGCATGAAGAGAGGCCTTTAGAGAATGACTTGTCCAGGGTAGTTTTGCAAACAGTTTTAGCTGCAGGGCTAAAATCTTACAAGCTCACTGACTAAAATAAACGAAAGTAGAGTCAGTTTAATTGCAGTGGGAGTGGTTGGCCTGGGGCTCACTTTCTGACCCTCATTCTCTCTGCCCACCCACCTCCTCCACAGGAGTGCCCTTGACTAACTCCTAGGGCTCTGGATAGGGCTGTTTGAAAAACTGTCCCTTAACTTCAATCTTTCTGCATTCCTGCCTGATTTACAAATAGGTAATATGACTTACACAAGGTCATTTGTGGCACTCCCAGGGACATAGGCCCAGACTCCTGCATGTCACCTGATAGGACTCCACCTTCCTGCCTACTGATTGGATCCCAACAGCTCTGTTCTAAAGAATGATTTTATTGTCCTAATTATGCATCTCAGTATTCTAAGCCACCTTACATCTGCTCTGGAAGCAGGCAGAGTAAACATCATAAATGCATATATCAAGTCATTATGCTCCCTTTTTGTTCAATTCTGGTCTCTGCTCCCCGGTGGGAGGAAATCAAAGAGGCTGAATCTGGTGCCTGCCTTTGATAAGCTCAGGGGTGGGGAGGAGATTGGGGAGACAGGAAGGTACACACTGGGGCCACCCTCAGGAGCTGGGGGGGGGGGGAGAGCTGGCACACCCTTGTGTGCCACAGGGGTGGGGGTGTTTTGCCTAGCTGCACAGTCGAGGCAGATGATCTGTATGTCACCCAGCCCAAATGTTACTTTGAAGATGGACTCTGCCATGTAAGAACTGTGATCTTCAGCGAGTTTGCTAGCCTCTCTGTGCCTCAGTTCCCTCATCTGTAAGGTGGTGATTATAAAGGCTCTAACCTCAAAGAGTTGTGAAATTTATCACATGTCAGTTTATGAAAAACAGTTAGCACTGTACCTGGCATGCGATAAATGCTCAGGAGAGTTAGCTGATGATAATGATGGCGTTGCAACAAGGCCAGGGGAAGTGTCCACCATGGAGGGGAGCTGCGGTGTGAGAGCTCTCCCAGGGCAACCCTCCTTGTCTGAGGCTTGGTCACTGGCACCTGGTTGAATGAGGTGACCTATTGCAGAGGGAAAAGCCCTAGACCAGGAAATAAGAAACTTGGAACTCTGATGCTCACTTGCCATCAAGGACCTTGGGCAGGTTTATATTGTCTCTGAGCCCCAATTTTGGCATCTGTAAGGTGGGCAACATTACACCAGCCACCATGTTCCAGTGAGCATTCCATTAGATAAATATATACGATGCTTATCACTTTATCCCACAAACTGGAAGCAAGTTGTAGCCAGGGAATGTTAGTTTCCCTCCCCTAAGGGGACAGGAAGGAGAGCCCTGGATAAAGTGTCATAACTTGATCCTCCTTAGAACTTGGAGAGAAAAGATGAAGGTAGCAGCCAACAGAGGTGGAAGCAGCTGGGGAGGTCAGGCTGGGAGAGAGGCAACTATCATTTTCATTTGCTTAGCATGTTTCCTAGACATCAGCTGTGTCTGGTCCCTGGGCTGGGTCCTGGGGCAGACAGACAGGGCCACAGCAGGCCCAGACTGCCCCCACCATTCCCAGGTGGAAGGAACCCCCAGGGAAGTACAGAGCAGGAAGGCAGGAGGGGTGTGCTAGTCTGCTGGAATTTTTTTTCCCCAAAACTGAGGCAAATGGGATGTGTAATTTCAGGTACTCCAGTGGCCAATCCAGGCCTCTCTACTCAATAAGAAGTGGGATTCTTCCCCAGAGGCATTTGCAAGTCCCTATTCCTACAAAGCAATGCACGGCATGAACAATAGTCCAACTCTGAAACACACACTAGAGTTCTAGGGCAGCACAGGGGATATGGACCAGAATCTCACGGCGGGCCCTGGGAGGTTCAGGGAACATATAGTGAGCTTGAGCAAGGTCAGCCCAGACCTGGAAGGCTTCTTGGGGAAGGTGAAGCTGGCAGAGGGCTGCCCTAGTGCCAGGAAAAAGCCATGCGAGAAAACCCAAATCACTTGCTCTTTTCCTCCGCAGATCAGAGCTGAGAGTTTTCCTCCAATTACTTCTTGCTAAGAAGACAGGCCTCTTCTCAGGTATGTCTGGTGACATGTTTTGTTTTCCCCAGATGGAGATAATCAGCTTGTTTGGGAGTCAGGCTGACAGCTCAGGCAGCAGGCATGGACTGGAGGTGGGAGGCCTCAGGGCTGCAGGCTGCTCCGGGATCCAGGGGAGCAGATGCTGTCTGTGTGACAACCTCAAGCAGGTGGGGATTTCCGACTGCGCCATGGAGGAGCGGGCTCAGGAGTAATTCAGCTCAGTGATGTGAACCCTGAGAGGTTGCCTGGGTTCCTCTTCCCTCTTAATATATGCTTGAATGTTAGAGATGAAGAGCCTTGTCCTCTGCTGCAGAAGAGGCCCATCTGGGCAGGTGCCTGGAGCTGGGCTGGGTACTTCCAGAGCTTCCACACAAGGGGGCAAGGCTATCTTCTTTCCCCTGCTTCTCTGGGGAGACTTCCGTAGCTCATAGCAACTGGTGCCTTAGTCCTGACAGTCCCAGCCTACGCTCCACCCTCGCACAGGCCCAGGTATGGCAGCTTCACACACTCACAGGGCATGGGTAGAGTCACCCCACAGCCCTGGGGCTTTCTGGGGGCAGGTGGGAGGTGCTCTGAGGGCCAGAGCCCAGGGTCTTGTCCTGCTCAGCACTTCAAAGCACTTGGCTGGAAGATTTGCACCCCTAACATAGCAGGCCAAGGAAAGGCTGTTTTTGAGTCACCTTCAGCAAAGCAGCCACATCCACTCCAAGGGTAAAGAGTCCTTCCTGGGGGTGGGTCTCTGGGGGTTTGAGCAGGTCCAACACCTCCAGGCAGGCTCCAGTGGGCTCTCTGCTGTTCTCTTCTCCCCTCTCTAGCCTCAAGGAGGGGATATCAAGTCAGAGACAGTCTTTCTGAGGGGCCTTGTGTCCTCTCCTCACCCAGCCACACTTTAATTTCCTCCCATGTGGAATGAAGGGGGAGAATACCCCTCTCCAAGGCCCAGGCAGCTCATGGTTCTCTGGTCATGGGCCCTACCCCCACTCAGTGCCCTTTCTCTGGCTCCCCACTGGGGACCTAGTGTGGAGCCCAGCTTCCACCTCTCCATGTCTGCTCACTTATTTCCTGTGCACGTAGAGATGGAGTCTTCCTGAGGTTCTGGGGCCTACTGGATTCAACTGCTTCTAATAGAGACCTTGACTAGAGTCTGAGGTCTTTGCAGTTCCCTAGAGGGGCCAGGGTCTTAGAGACCCATGTGACCTTCCAACTGTGTGTTCCTGGTTGCAGGGCCCTAGCTCTGTCCTCAGATCCCTGCTCAGCCAGAAGTGGGATTCTTCTGGCCACCCACACTCAGTGTGGCAATGAATCAGCCCTCCAGCCCTCTGTACCTCAGATTCCTCATCTGCCTAGTAGTGTCTGTGGGACCCCAGCAGTATGTAGATGAGGCTGCATCCACCGTGAGAGGCACCTCTGGGCCCCCTGGCCATCTGGCCCTTGGTAGCTGTGTGGAGCAGTGTTCCTCTCTGTGGTCTCCCCGGCAACGCAGATCTGCCAGCCAAGCCTGCTGCTGGGCCTGGCTCCCACACAGATCTTTAGTGGCACATGGAGATGGCTGATGGCAGGAGCCAGGGTGAGGCCTGGCTTCCCCAGCTGTCGCAGGGAGCAAATCAGACAAAGGCTGAGTTGGGAGGGATGAAGCACCGGGGCCAGAGGGCCTGGGAAAGCAGCTCAGTGGCCTTGGTTGGCCCACTCCCATCTCATCCTCCCAATGCTGCCCTCTCAGTGCCTCTCTGCTTTCCAAAACACTCTCTTTAGAGTTTTACAGCCATTGGCTTCAGTTTCCCCATTTATCACATGGGTGAGGCTAGGTCTCTAGCTCTCCTGACTAATGGCCTGAGATAAGAGTCCAGCCTAGATGTCAGAGACCTGTGGAATGGACAGCTTGTGAATGGCTAACAACCTTCGGACAGCTGCCCAAACTGTCCCTGCAGGACTCTGGAGGATGCATATCTCAAGGGCATGTCTTAGTAGATAATCTCCAAGACTATCTGCTCTAAGATTCAGAAACCACCCCCTGCTTGTCACTCCATGCCACTGGGAAGGGTTCTCCTCAGGCTGGCTTTGCTCTTGTAGCCTCTCCCTCTGCTGCTCCCAGGATTTGAAGGCTCTGAGAGCTGGGAAGTTCTGCCTTAGATCACAGCCACTACTGCTTAAGGCCACCATTCCATTTCTGCTCTAAGAGAGGCAAAAGCTGGAGTTGACCCTGGGAAGTGGAGCTGGAGAGGAGTGTGAAGAGAGAAGGGAGTTCTGGGGCCTGCTGCTCCTACATGTGTAGCCAGGCCCAGAGCGGGCTGCCAGCACCCACAGGACAAGGGCAAGGGAAGCAGGAGCTTCCCCACCTCCAGCAGATCCAGAGAAAAGATACAGGTATTCCCCATGCAGGCTGGTGATCAGCCAAGCCTGAGGCACCATCAGGGACCACTGCTGCAGTGGGGTGCTCCCCTGGGGTGGGGTAGCTATCACCAACAGGCAGCCAGACTGCCAATGATGCTGTCAGCCCTCATGCCCCATTGTGTGAACTAGAAAAAAGATGCCCTCTCAGCAGACATGGCACCCACATGGTGGTGTGGATTTCAGTCACTCACATCACCCTGGGGTGTCATTGCGTGAAGCAGAACCTGAATTACCGTACACAGCAGCCTGCCAAGCAGAGATTGGAGAGGCAGCAGCTCTTTGAGCATATAATGGAAAATCAAAGGAGATTTCTGGCATGGTTGCACAAGGAGGCTTTGTCAACCTAAGCCTGAGATCAGGAGTCCAGAACAGAAAGGGCATTTGTTCCTTCAGCAAATTCTAATTGAGAGCACCTTTCCTGAGCCTGGCACTCTCTCCGATGCTGGAAGGAGTGATATCAGATAGACAACGTCTCTGTGGTTCTAGAACTTGTATTTTGGAGGGAAGAGTCAGACAATAGCGACATAGAAAAATTATCAGATGGTATGCAGAGACTTAAACCACAGGATGAACAGTGAGTGAAAGGTGATGTTCAACTTGGAGGTAGTATCTGGCAAGACTGACTGATCTTAAGCTGAGACTGGAGTGATAAGAGGGATCAGCAGAGTATGGATATTAAGGCAAGAAGTGGTGCAAACCAAGAGCCAGCTAGGTCCTACTGAGGGAATGAACTTGGGCTGTCCAGGAAAAGAGCAAGGAGGCAACAAGGACTGCAGCTGATGGGCGGAGGAGAGAGGAGGCAATGGCTCAGCAGGCAGGGGCCGGGTCCTGGGCTCTGTCATCCACAATGATGGTCTGGACTTAGCCTCAGTGCAGACTTTAGCCTCCCCTACTGGGGAGGAGGGTTTGGCAGTGTCAACAGAGAGAGGGGGTAAGGATGCCACTGGCATCTAGGGGGCAGCAGCCAAGGATGCTGCTAAATGCTTATGATGCACAGGACAAATCACTCTGCCCTCCAGCAAACAATTATCTGGTCCCAAATTTCAAGAGCACTAAGGCTGAGAAACCCTGCTCTAAATGTTGGTGGCCTCCCTTGTTCTTTTTGAATACCCCAGGTTCACTACTCCTGTCTTTGGCTCTTTCTGTATATAGTCTGAGTTCACATTTTGTCTCCATAGCTTGCCCCAAATGTCAATAGAGTAAAAGGTGAGCAGCTCTGTACCAGAGGAAGAATGGAAGCCTTGAGACCACTTAAACCTGGGCTGGCCAATGCACTAGCCACAGGTCACACGTGGCTTTTGAACACTTGAATTGTGGCTTATCCAAATGGAGATGTGCTGTGAGTGTAAAATACACACCAGATTTCATACTTGGTATGATAAAACAATGTAAAATCTTTCATTCATATTGTTATATTGATGAAATTTTACAAGTAAGGAAAAAATTTTGGATATGTAGGGTGAAATAAAATATATTATTAATATTAATTCACTTGTTTCTTTTTAAAAACAATGTGGCTACTAGAAAATTTAAAACTGCATGTATGGCTCCCAGTGTGGATCACAAATTGTGTTTCTATTGGATGGCACTGAATTAGATTATAGTTCCATGCATCCAAGAAATATTTTTCAGTAGGCCTTCCTTTACATCCCTCAGCCACAGGTCATACTTGTTCTTATCCCAGGCACTATACTACTTGTGTATATCACTTAGTTTTCACAACAGCTCAGAAGGGAAATGTTGTTATCACATTCTATATGAGGAGGCTGTGGCCTAGAGAGGTTAAGTAACTTGTCCAAGGCCACACAGGGAATGAGTGTAGAGAGCTGTTTCCAGAGTCTGGTTGCTTAATCATTCCCTGATGATGGTGGCTTGACTATGGTGGAAATTGTGGAGACAGAGAGAAGGGAGATGGCTCACATTCTTCAGGGGCCTCACAGGGCTCTCTGATAGAGTGGGCATGGGGAAGCATAAGGGAAGGGAAGGGATCAAGAATGCTCAGTAAGGCTATGGTGAGAAAAGCCAAGTAAACGGTTCCATCATTTGCTGAGATGGGCAAGTTGGAGGAGGGGTAGGTTTGGAAGACAAGCTGTGGGGTCCTATGTTGGTCCTGCTAAGTTTGGAATGAGTACAGACATTGGGCTGGAGATACCAAGAAAGCAGCTAGCCTTGCACAGAGACACCAGGGGTAGAGAGCCATGTGGGAGTCACAGCAGTATATTGACAGAATTTAAAGCCATGTTGGGAGGAGGGCAGCAGTGTGATTACCTGGAGAGAGTGGCTGTTGGTGAGAGGTTGTCAGGAGAGAGACTTGGAGCAGACCAGTAGTTAGTGTGTGCACCATGTAGAAGGAGCTGGTTTGGGAGGCAGAGAGAGAGAAGTCATTAAGGCAAGAGAAACTAGGCAAGAGAAGCATCTTTGAGAAGGAGGGTGTGGTCAATTTGTAGGCTCTTTTAAATGGCTATGAGCCTTTGGCAGTTCGGAGAGAGGGGGCAGGAGAGCTCATTAGCCCAGGGTAGGGCACCTGAGCTCATTTCAGACCCTTAGCCCTGCAGGCTGGGCAGTTTCATGCTGATTCCCCTGATTCATTTTATTTGACAGCCTAACCCTACCTGATTCACAGCCCTTCCTTATAGCTAAACTAATGGTTGAAGACAGAACATGCTCTAACCACCCCAAGTCTCTCTTACACCCATCAAGCCTGTCTCCTCCACACTACTCTTTCTTTAGCCTGTGGGAGAAGGTTCTCCTCTTTGCAATAGCTCCACAGGTTTCAGCTCTGGGCTCTGACAGAGTTTGGCATTCAGGATACCGGGGGAAAGAAGGGTAGAAACTCTAATCTGAGCTTCTTGCACCTCTGCCTCTAGAACCTTCCAGTTGGCCCCATCCTCTGCTCCTGTCTCGCTCAGCTGATTCACAAGGTCTCTGTCTCCAGGGATCTGTTCTCAAGAGTGTGTGTTTCTCATTTGGCACCTGCTTGCTGCCACCTGGCTCTTAGTGCAGCTTCAACCTGGCTTCTGCTTCAGTCTACCCACTCTTGGGTGCACTGGGCACCCCCTCCTAGGGCTGGTTTTGCCTATCCCACCCCCTCCTCAGAGCTGCCATCCCAGCTTGCCAGCCTCTGTATGTCTCCAGTTCCTAATCTCTCCATCAGCGGCTTGTCTTCAACCTCACTGCCCGCAGAAGCAAGTGCTTTGTCGATGAAAAAGCCCTTTGGGGGCAAACACAGGAAATTAAAGACTCTGTTCACAGTAAGAAAATCCATTCTTTTTCATGGATTTCTACAATCCAATTGCTTTGGCTTCTGCTGAGTAGCTGTGATCTTCTGGTCATCTCTGACATCCCCCGGGGACTGGCCAATGGGGGTGATGTTAACAAGGAGGGCCTCTGTCTGAGATTCCACCATCCACAGTTCATGCCTTTGGGGCTGAGAGACTGACTTCTGGGCTACCAGGGTGGCTAACACCTAAGAATCGATTTGTTGATGGCCAGATGAGAAAGAATGTGTCCAGTAGGAGGAGAAGCAAGAAAGTCCAGCCTAGCTTTGGATCCTGAGTGTAATGGGGGATGAGAGGGAAGCATCAATCTTATGTTCTAGTAAGGATGTTAGTATGGTTCTCTGTGCCTCTATCTTTGTCTATGAAATTAGGGGGTTGGATTGGATGACATTTAAGGTCCCTTCCAGGTTTAATTTATTCAACAAACATTAATGAAGCTCCTCCATCCATGTGCCAGAACTTTCAAGAGCCTCAACTAATCGTGCCCACAGCCCCAAGTTAAACACGCAGAAGCTGCCTTGCTCTTACTTCCCAAGGCCAAGCAAACACTGCTAAGGGGCCAGGCTCAGTCTGCAGCCTGGCAGAAAACCTCACTGGCCCTGATGTTTGGAAGCTCCTGCACCACCAAAGGGCCTTGGGGACTCTTGGCTCAGGCTGACATCTTCTCTGTTTGGGAACTCCAAGACTCCATCAGGAGCACTTCAACGTCATGACCAGGTTCTGCACACAGAGATGGAGACCTGGCCACCAAGAAGGCAGGCCAAGGGCTGGAACAGCAGAGTGCAGAGAGACACAGCCTCAGTCCAAGATCCCATTGGCAGATGAAAAAGCAGACAGGGCTTGGCTGCAGAGTATATGGAGGGCTCCTCCACATTTCTTGGGCCCTGTCTGTGTGTCACAGTGGGGGCCTGGGAGCTGAGATTGTAGCCAACCCTGGTAGACTCTCTGGCTCAGGGTCCTAGGTGGTGGCCACAGTGATTTATACATTATGGAGATTTATTTCTCACCATTCTGGTGGTTAGAAACCCAAGAGAAGGCACCAGAAGACACTGTAACTGGTGAAGGCTGCCTTTCTGCTTCTAAGACAGTGCCTTGTTGCTGTGTCCTCACATGGCAGAAGGCAAAAGGTGAAAGGGACCAGGGCACTACTTTAACCTCTTTTATAAGGTCACTGATCTCATTCTTATGGCTCCACTCCTGCGGGTCACATCTCTCAAAGCTATCACATTGGCAATCAAGTCTCAACACAGGAATGTTGGGGTACACACTCAGATCATGTATCTGACTGTTTCTTTCATCCAAGAAACAGTTTCCAGTAGGCCTTCCTTTGTCACCCCCATCATTGTCCCCTAGCTCAGTGGCAACTCCAGAAACACAGACTGTGGACATTAGATGTTCCCTGTGTCATCAATTCTTCCTGGCCCTGTGTCTGATCTTTTTCATCTAATCCCTGTAGGCCAGGTGGGTAACTGACTTCTCAGCCTGTGGATAGTCACCCCAGCTCTGGTTTACAAAGCCCTTTCCTCCACCAGCCCATAGTACTGACAGAGATCTCAGTATTACAAAGCATTGTCAGTCCTCAGGGACTACACTTGTACAGAATTTACTCGATTAAACTTCAAGGAAGAAGGGGAACCAATATTCACTGGACACCTACTCTGGGTCAGGCTCTTTCTATTGACAACTACTGTCATGTTCTAGGCATTAAGCTAAGTAATTTGTAGATAAAGAAACTAGCTCAGAAGGATGAACACTTAGTAACCTGCCCAGTGGCATATAACCAGAGAGACAGCACTGACATTCAAACCTGGCTCTGGCTGACCCTGTACCTGCACCTTTCATACCCACTGGCCTGGCCCTTATGACCCTGTACCTGCACCTTTCATACCCACTGGCCTGGCCCTTATGAACTGTGTTCTCCTAACCCAAATGCTGTGGGCTTTTCCCCTTCCAGTCTTTTGCATGCATCTAGCATGCTCTTCTGCAAGGTCCCCAAGAACAGCAGGGATTTTCAGGGTCCACTTTATCTCTCTGTCTCCCTCCCTTGCTCTCCTTCCACCCCCAACAGAGAACAGCAGAGGCAGGGCCAATAAAAGGTGCTCTATGAATTCTTATTGTTTTAGTGATGACCACTTTGATGCTTACAAAAAACCCAGCTGTTTTGGTAGGGTTGGGCATAGCTATCCCATTTTATAGATAAGCAAGCTGAGGTCCACAAAAAGAAAATGAAGTGGCTGGGCTTAAAGAAAGTAAATGGTAGATATGTCCTATTGTGTTCATTTGTGTACTTACGGTGCATACTGGCTTAGCCCCAGCTGATGACAATCAGCAGTGGCAGGGACTTGTGGCCTTGCCCCTGGCCGGGGCTCCTTCCTACAAAAGGGGGGAGCCCACTCTCTGGAAGCACACAGAGAGGTCAGCTATGAAGGCCAGAGCAGCTTTCAGAGTGGCTGGCACATGGCCCTGGGAGGGAGGGAAGAGACCAGAGTGGTCACTTCAAGTCCCTGCTGCATCCAATAGGATGAGTGGCCTTCGTGTGAGACTTTCCTTGCCAAACTGCATATGGGGACTGGCGGGGAGGGCTGGGCAGTTGCTGTGTGCCTCAGGCAGGGCCTGGGAAAGTGTAAGAGGGACTGCGATTAACAGGGCCCGAAGATTGTTTTTTTTTCTCATGCTGTGCTCCCTCCCTAGACCATTGCTTCCACTCCTAGGATTTTAATTAACATCCGGACAAGTGGCTCTCATCCCCGCCTGCATGTTGAAGTCATTCCAGAAGCTTTTTAAAAAGTGCCAATGCCAGGCCCCACCCCAGAAATGCTAACTCAGAATCTCGGGATTGGACCCTGGTGCCAGGGTTTTTTAATCCTCCTGTGTAGTCAGGGTGGAGTGCCCCTTACTCCCCTCTGATCCCACTTTCTCCCAACTCCGATCTCTCTTCTTAGAGCCCCACCTGCTCCCTTGCCATCTCTTGTTGTGTTCCTTGTACTTCAGACTCAACTTGCCCAAGGCAAGTTCATAATCTGTGCACCCCCCACCTCATCCCTCCTTAAAGCTTGTTTCCCTGCAGGGCTCTGCCTCAGCCAGCACGGCCACCATGCATCTGGCGGGGTAAGGTGGGGACCGCAGGGCCAGCCAGCCTTGCCTCTTTCCACGCTGTTCATATCTAATCCATCACTCTGGGAAGAGTAAATTCAGCACTTGTAGCAGAGAGATCTGAAATAGCAGTATCCAAACCAGAAAGAAGTTGACTTATCTCTCACATAAAAGTTTTGAGCAGGCAATTCACGGCTTCGCATCCTCCTTGAATAAATGCAACTTCTTGGCCTTGGCTCCACAGCCCTCTGCAATGGTGCAGTCCACTCTGCTTCCAGCACTTTACCCCCATGAAGTGTGTGTCATTCTTCCTACACCTCACACTGGGGCACGTCTCTGTGCAATCAGCCGCCACTCCAAGTCACCCGATTGACTCAGGGGACATGTGCTAAAAACTCCAAGTGAGTCTCTGCAAGCTCCTTTCACCTGACTGAGGTACGAGGAAGGATCTTCCTACTCACCTCCCTTGGTGCCCTTGACAAATGTATTCTCAGAGGTTTTCACTTTCTAAAGTCCTCACTTTCTCTCCTGTTACAGGCAGATGGGTGGTGGGAGAATGTTGGCTAAACAGGTTTAAGTCTGCAGCCTTTGCAATTACTGCACAGACACTCTCTCAAAATCCTTCTCCAGGGAGTAGAGAGTGGGCAATGTTGAAAATGCCTGAGGATGTTTTTAATGTCACAATGATGGGGCAATGCCACTAGCATTTAGAATCAAGGACTAAACTAAGTATGTTAAATAGTTCTCATGGCAAAGGACTTCCTGACAATAAAGAAATGTCATAACCAACATACCTACAGGGCCACCCTTCTTGAGAAATGAATGTGGGGTTAGGTGACAGAATGCAGGGCTAGGAAGGATCAGCACTGTGACCTAGATTAGAATGGAGGTCTCTTTTCTCTCAGGCAAGAGCTCCCTTGACTACATGGCCCACAAATCCCATTAGAGATTTTGGTGAGGCCCTGAGCGAGGAAGATTGTGGAGGGTCCTCCTCTGTGATCCTCACATTCTCTGGTTGCGTGGGCCAAGCAAGGTGGGTCATATGGTCCCTTTGTAGTGTGACCCTCACAGCACACAAAATGTGGGCTAGTGTGTCTCACTTCCCCAGCCAGGGGATGAGAGCTCTGAGAGGTCTGTAAGTGTGTTGGTCCTTTCCAGATAGGACTCCCTGGAGTTTCTTGGAGTAAGCATGTGCATCAGGCAGAGTGTCCAAGGGGGAAACCTCCAGCTCTGCTATGCAGCCATATTGACAGGGAGAGGCAGCTGCCTCTCTGCCTTGGAGATGCTGAAAGGAGAAGCAGGGAACACACAGATTCAAATTTCTTTGTTATTTGGGTTGTTACAAAATTCCTCTGAAAGTTCCACTTTATGAGAGAAAATGATGAGGGAAGAGAAGAACCTGGGAGAGCCGCATGGGGCATAGATGGGCCTACTGCCGGGTTTAAGGACCTTCATCTATAGCTCTGTCTCCATCAAGGTCAGCAACTCCACCTCCTGCACCACCAGGGCCACCTCTGTGGTCACTCATCCAGACCCTAGCTGTAGTCAGCACCTCTGGCTTCAACAGTGTTGACTTTTTCTGCATCACCTGTATCTTGACTCTTGTCCATCAGCCTCTTTCCAGCCTCTTTCCCACACTGGAAAGAGTTCCCAGTACAGCTTTGGAGCAGATGCATTCCTGAGCAGAAGACCCTTCTCACCAGGGAGGGACGAGACAGCTTGCTGTGGGTTTTCACAAGGAGTTCAGCCCAGATCTTTGTAGCTGTACATTTCTGGAAGCCAGTATATCTAGGTGACTTTATTTTAAGGAAACCTACTGGTCTTTTGGATTCCTTAAGGTGAATACTGTTTCCAGAGATCTGTGGGCTCATATAAGCATTGTTTGGAGAGACCTGTAGCTGGTGTCAGGACTCTGGCTTGAATTAGGCTTAGAGGTCGTAGCAAAAACTTGTTCCAAGACCAGGATCAGAGGCCAATCTGAGCCCCTCAGGGTTGAGGGTCCAGCCTGTTCTTGGGTTAGATCTAGTATCTGAGCTCTATTAATCATACCTCTGTCTTCTAGTCAACATTTCTTATAAAGGACCACCGTTTTGTCCTGGGCCAATCCTCTTCCTGTGGGATTCTGCTGCTCCCCAGCGTCCTTTGGCATCACTCTCATTAGCCCTTATTTCTCTGAGGCTCAAGGCACAGCCACACTCCTGCTCTGGACTTCAGAACAAGATAGAGAACGCTCTGAATCCAAAGCCCTCTGTGGCCTGAGCCCACAATTAGAGAAGGAAAGGGCACAGCCAGGGCCTGGTGCCTGGGGCCTGCCAGCCCTGGCAGCTGGATGAGCAGCTGTAATAGGATTAGGGCTGGCTGTGCCCACCTCCCTGCATGCCACCCCAGAGCCCTCCCTCCCTCCCCCAGCGTCCTGATCAGGATGCAGGCCTGGGCTCTACCTACCCCAGCCAGGCTGGCTTCATTGTCCTCTGCTTCCCTGGTGCCGGTGCCTAGCAACCCTCACAGGGGAGCCTTTTCCCACCACTGTCCTGGCCCCTCACCCTGCCACTCCATTCTGAGCATACACCAGCATCACTTGTCTTTTTATTGCTGCAAAAAAGGCCAGCAAAAGAGAGCCAGCTGGTCTTACCAGACTCTCCCAATGATCTGATTCCCAGGGATTCTCATGAGATGCTGGGCTTCCTTTTCACCATTCCTTTCTATCAGCAATACTGATTACATTTGAATGTTGTAGAGTTTCATTTTGGAATTCTCCAAGTCCTGGAGTCCATTCTAGGAATTCATGAATTGTAGACTCCCAGGATTTTAGGCTGTGTGATGCCGGGTTAGAGGGTACAGCACAATTGTGGGAGCCAGGGCAGGCAGGGACAGTTGAACTTGAAGGAGGGGAGGTGGTACACTGGGGAAAGGGTCTTGTATCAGAGGTGTTGTCCTGGGAAGTGAGCCAGGTGGTACCTCCTACCAATAAGGAGGACCAGCATTCTCTGTGCCCTGGGCCCAGAGGAAGGCTTTCCCCCCGGAGCTGGCCTGGGGGCAGGCTCAGAGACATGCATACTCCTACAGTTGTACAAACATTCCTGGCCAGCTAAAGTCAGACTCCTCTCTGTCCTCTGCTCCCAGCCACTGTGGATGGATCCTCTCCTTTCTGGAGAAGTGTCTTCACAATACAAAAGAAAGCTAAAAGATATAATGCTCTTGTGACAGGACTAATCAGGTTGTCTAATTATGAATAATTAGAAACACCTTTCTCCCTGTGGCTGACCCTGTAAGACACAGTGAGGACTTAATTCCCCTGGGAAGTAAAGGAGGCTGGTGAGCAGTGGCCCCCTGAGTCTGTGGACACAGACAATAGGGCAGAGAAGACCAGCTTCAGGGACATGGGGTAGAGTGGGGGGAGCTAGAAGAATCTTCAGACAAATTACTTCACCTCTCTGACACTTGTTTCTCATCTGTAAAGCTGGGATAATCAGAATCCCTGGTCATACAGCTTTATGATGATATTATATACAAAGAGACGGCCACGGAGATAACCGAGCATGGGTTTCTCCAAACAGTAGTGCTTGTAACTGTTTCAGCTTTGTCATCTGTTACTTCAGAAGACTTAAAACAGTTCTCTTTCTCAGGTCTATTTCCCCCTGGGGTACAGTGGAGGTAGGAGTTGGTTATTTGCCTATTCAATTAATAAATATTTCCCGAACACTGAATTTATGCCAAGCAATGACCTATGGGAGCTTCGGTCACTGAGCAAACGGCTCCTCTCAAATGTGGGCAGGTCCTACAACATAAGGGGTTTTGCTGTCCTTATTAGGCTGGTTGTGTGGTGAAGGGGAAGGGCTTTTGTGGATGTTATTAAAACCTCTGATTAGTTGTCTTTGAGTTTATTCAAAGGGAGATTATCCTGAGAGGGCCTAAGCTAATCAGACAAGCTCTTTAAAAGAGGGTCTAGAAATAAAGGATAGAGCTTCCTGGGTGGCTTGATGAAGCAAACCGCTGTGTGCAGAGAGGATTCCATGGCAGGGAATGGTGGGTGCTCTCTAGAACAAGAGTTCTCAAACTACGGCCTGCGGGCCACATGAGGCGGTGTGATTGTATTTGTTCCTGTTTTGTTTTTTTACTTCAAAATAAGATATGTGCAGTGTGCATAGGAATTTGTTCATAGTTTGTTTTTTTTTAACTATAGTCCGGCCCTCCAACAGTCTGAGGGACAGTGAACTGGCCCCCTGTTTAAAAAGTTTGAGAACCCCTGCAAGTCTAGAAGATCAGGGCCCCAGTCTTACAACCACAAGAGTCTGAATTCTGCCAACAACCTTGGGAGAGGAGCTTGAGTGTCAAATGAGACCCCAGGCTTGGCTGACCCTTTGATTGTAGCCTTACAAGATCCCAAGCAAGGGACCCCGCCCAGACTCCTAAACCAAGGGAACTGTGACATAAACAAGTGTGTGCTATTTTAAGGCACTAAGTTTGCAGTAACTTGTGCATGGCAATAGAAAACTAACTTAGCCCTCCAACGTGTGCAAGGCCTTGGGTCCTATCCTGCCTGCTCAATCTACCTTCCCAGCCCCTTCCAGGGCCTAGAGACCCAGGTGCCTCAGTGAATTCTTTACAGATAATTCTCTCATCAGCTATGACAAAGGATTGTTTCATTAGCTGCCAACCTGTTTGCAAAGGGAGTCATCAAAGACATTTATTTGCCCTACTTTTAATATAATTATCAGCAACATTTGCATGACACGAAATCAAGGCTTAGCCTGTCATAGGCCCTATATTACCCTGAGTTGCTTTTCTGGAAACAGTGGTGTCCATGCCTCATGCAGGCTGTTTCCTCCCATGTGAATCATCTGTAATTTCCACACCTCCACGTTTGCCTTGGGACTTTGTTAAAGCCAGGTCTTGTGTGGGGCTGGAGCACACTCTTATTTTCAAAGCAGTAAAGCCAGGCTCCAGGAAGCTGAAGGAATAGCAAGTGAGACCTGGCTTTGACTGTGACACCTACAGGGGGTGAAGACAAGCAGAGGGGTTGCAGAAGCTACAGTCAGGCAGAGGGCAGTGAGTGTGCACAGGGCAGGGAATTTGCAATATGGCTTTACACACAGTGTGGCCTGTTTTGGGGACACCCAGGAGGGTCCTTTCTGCAGCAGAAGAGTATGATGCAAAAATGCCAGGGTGTGCAAGAGATGGAGGAGAAGTTAGGGGGTAGAGATAAGAGAAGAAAGTCCTATGGATATAGGTGAGGATGGAAATACTTTATTCTCCTTCAACCAGGGGATGCTGCTGGGCATTTAGCTCCTATGGGTAAACAATTGAGTCTTTGGGGACAGGATTACAGGAGGTGAATAGGAAATGTCTCTCATGTTCTGATAAGAATTGCCTGACAGTGATGAAGCTGTCTCTGCAGACAGGTCTGCTGCCTGCCTGGGATTCTGCAGGAGAGAAAGCAAGTCTGTCTTGGTACATAAGATGTGCTTTTGTACTGCAGATTCGTGTGTGTGTGTAGGTGTATGTGCATGTAAATGTCCGCACATGCTTGGACCCTATGGGAACGCACCTCTGGGCATATGTATTGGATGGGAATGTATGTGTGTGTGTGTATGTGCAGAGTATACTGAGGGGTAGAAGTAAGTATGTATATTTGGGCATGTGATCAAGTGGGCGTAAGGACGTCTTGGAATATGCCCACAGGGAAGGAGACTGAGGGCATTTAACTCTTCATATGTAACTCTTGCTTTTACTTCAGGATTCAGGGAGTTTCTTCTTCCATGCACTCTGCCCCCAACACACACACACTTTCCAGCTCCCTAGAAATGTGTCTTCCCTTCTAAGAGTTAGTATTCCAGGGAGAGTGCACAGGATTGAAAGCCCAGAGACCCGCTTGTGGCCTCTGCTTTGCATCTAAACAAATCATTTCTGCTCTTTGAGCCTCTTTTTGTTCATCTGTAAAATGGGATGTTAAATGATCAAGTCTGCACTTAGACTTTAGGGCCCAACTCTCCTGGCCCCACCTGTCCGTACTCCCCAGGCTCCTCCTTCCATGTGCTCCCCCATTCACTGTCATGTCAGCAGGGGTGGGTGAGAGGACTCAGGCCAGCCTCAGGGGAGCGTGTAGGCATCTCTGAAGATTGGGTTTCCCTTCCTCCTCTACTCCAGGCCTTCTGTGAGTTAGCTCCAGAGATTTCTAGAGCTTCTGGAATACAGTTTGAAAATCATCCATGTAGGCAGCCTAAGCTTCACTTCCTTGGTTTCTCAGAGGATCCAGAGTTCTAGGGACCATGGCTTATGGTGTAACAGAAAAGGCTCCAGATAGCATTGGTTCTGGAGTACCCTATGAGGGTACTGCCTTTTTGGTTCCTGGATGAGATGGCAGGCGAGAGGGTGTACCTGACCTTCAGAGGCCTGTTTTGGGGGTGGGTATTCTCCTCACCTTCCCACTGGCTCTGCCATCTGTGTGTCCAGGGGTACAAGGGCCTGTATTATGGGACAATGGGCATGGTTCACTGACCTTCACGGACTGAGCTTCCCAAAGCCTCTGCTGCTTGCCCTATCAGGTTTCAGGTGCTTCTAGGCGCTCTAGCAAGCACTCTCTGAAGGATCTGGGGCAGCTCAGAGCTGGCTATCTGACCTCTGCACAGATGCAGGAGGTGACCAGAATGTCTTTTGAATCATAGGAAAAGACAAAAACAAACAAACAAACAAAAACAACACATATGCTACAGCCCAGAATTCAAGGCCCACACTGTGATTCCCCAAATAAAAGTTGAATGCACAATGCACAAAGGACAGTTCCTCCCACCCTTCCCATTCTTTTCAAGCAGGTAGAAAATGAAAACATTATATGTCTCCTAGGGCACATGGAAAGGCTGCTATGGCTGCCCAGGGGACTGAGGGACCAGAATCTCAGCACACTTCTCACATGTTCTGGAATATGAGTGTGCCACCTTGGGATACTCATGTGTGAAGCACTTAGCAGAGGGCATATGGTAGGGGTTCTCATCCCTGGCTGTGCATCAGACTACCCCGGGGAGATATAAAAAGTTATTTTGCCCAGGCCTCACCACAGACCAATTATCTAATTATCTCAGTGGTGAGGCCCGGGTATAGGTATTTTTTAAAAGCTCCCAAGAGGAGTCTACAGAACCTGGGGAGGTGAGAAGCGCTGGCCCCAGGCATGGTGAGAGTTCCACAAATGCCAGCCCTCCGCGATGCACACTTGTGTCTTGGCATGTGCTATTCCTACCTAAGCAGGAAGGGGGCAGGCTGGGGTATGGGCAGGAGGCAAGGACAGACCTGCTTCTCAGGAAAGATAAGTGCTGGGGAGGATGGCCTGGCACCCATCTCCCTCAGCCATGTCTAAGAGAATTGAATTAAAACCCATATCTTTCAGCTGCTGCCCACTTAGCTGGCTGGCTGTCTGCCTTGTGGAAGGAAGTGAGGTGGTGAATGTCTCAGGGTAGGGAAAACTTGGTGGGGAGACAGTTGGTCTCCCTCCCTAGGGGAGAGGAGGCAACTCAAGGGGTCCTCTGAGCGAAGATCATTCCCAGGGGTAGTCCCTCAGCCTCCAGCCTTCCCCAAGCCAGTCAGGAATGGTGGGAATGATGGACTGGCTTGCTTGGATGGTCAATGTTAGCTCTTGAGGTGAAGTTGATATATTTTTTTTTTTTTTTGTAAATAGGTGAGGGAACAGGAAAGAGGGAGGCCCTGTCCCTGGAGAGGCTGAGTCTGGGGAAACAGAATTGGAGCAGATCCTGTTCATGGAGGCCAGCGTGGGATACTTGAGAAAGGCAGAGAATGCTGCAAACACAAGAAGTCTGGCTAGTGCTTCCAGAATTATGGGAGCAGCTCACCAGTAGGCCATTAAGCTGGAGCCAGGATGTGGGGTTTAGTGCCCAATCTGATAAAAAATTTGCCTGTGTGTCCTGGAGCTAGTCCCGTTGCCCCTCTGGTCTCAGGCACCAGTTCATAGAGAGGCTAGACGACCCTTCTGGATCCCTGCTCTGATGTTCGTTCCATGCCTTACTCACGCCAAGGCTGTCAGGTGGGGCTGCTGGATTAGAATCCAAGTCTACAAGGGCTGTTAGACTATAAAGCACCTTGCAGAGAATTAGGGAGAAGTCCCTTCTGCATGGATCAACTAGGAAAAAGTGCTCCTTTTGGGTAGACTCAGGGCATGTCTGGCTTAGTGGGCAGGAAGCAGAATTTCCACTCCCACTGGCCGCTTCCAAGTCCTTTTGAGTGAGGGACAAATATCTCCAGATCCCTCACTGACCAATAGCTATGATACTCACACTTTGGCCATGGGCTCTGAAGCAAAGGGAGACTAGCTGAAGAGAATGGGCATGAACAAAGGAGGGCTGGATTTCTCCCTGCTCCATAGACTGCTAGGCAGACAGGAAGGAGTGAAGCTTGCCAACCTGCTCACGGTACACACCAGGACATACATCTTGGAATGCAGGGAGTAGAGCAGGGGAACCCAGAGTGGGAACCTGGAGAACCAAGAATATGGACAAGGGAATAAACCTGGAGTTGAATGCAGAACTTCAGAGCCTAGGGTTCCTCACCTGGGCATCCTGGCCTCTAACATTTCCAGGTCATCCCAATCTCTACCTTTCCTCTCACTCCTGGCCCCCAATGTCCTGCATTCTATGCTTCCCTGTTGACTCTGAGACTACTTGCAGCCTTCCTTCCCTTGCAAGCATATTTCACAGTTTACAAAGCACGTTCACACACAGCATCTCATTTGATCTTCACAACACCAGATTTGGAGGGAAATGAAGCAAGCACACTTCCAGGAGTCAGGGAACAAGCTAAGAAGGGGTACAGCCAGGCTTAGGGGGAGGTCCTTTCTGTCTGACTCTAGCACAATACCTGGTCCTCTTCTCTCCAGAGGGGTCTCATTCTTTCTTAATCCAGAGAAGACTGATATCCTCCCCCTCTTCCTGGACTGAAAGAAGTATTAGCCATGCAGACTTAACAGTTGGTGTGCCAGCAGGGTTCAGTGTTCACTGAGAAGTAAAGAGAAAACCATCCACTCACTTCATAGACCTTGGGAACTCCTTGCATCTTTCTGGCAGCTAAGAAGTTTCCACATGGATCCCTCTCCATCGACTGGACCACCTCCTCAGTTAGCCTGAAACCCCCAAGGGAAGGATCAAGTCTCCCAACCAGCTTGAGGCTTCCTGTCAGTAAGGGAGCTGTTCTCAAGGAGAAACTGGCCAAGAACTTACTTGAATGGGCAAGGACAGAGCCTGCTTGCAGAACTCAGGAGCTCTCTGATGATGCTGACTACTGGGGTAAGAACCAAAAACTGAGTGCAGAGCAGATGGGAGTGGGGTGAGCAGAGGGTAAATGCTTGCCTGGGAGTGGGTAACTAACTGCGCTCAGTTGGGCTTTGGCTTCACCACCATCCACACCCTTAACCTGTTTACTTTTCCTCAGTAAGCCTTAGTTTTTCCATGTGTACGAGGAGGTGAGTGAGCAGGACCTCAATAACAGTAGTAACAATAGTAATTTGTTTACCATCAGTGAGTAAATGAAATCAGTGACAACCTACTACCGGATGCCTGTTCCATTTTTATTTAATGCTGTTGCCAAGACCCGGAGAGGGGATGAGTACCATGATTCCCTTGTGCAAATGAAGGAGGGGAGGCTCAGAGAGGCCAAGTCTCTCACCCAAGCTCACCAGACTGCAGCCCAGGCAGTCTGATTTGTTCTCTGTCCTGTAAGCATCCACCCCCTTTTCTGGCCATAAAGGTGTTCTCCAGGGAGTCACATTTGAGGATATTCAACTAGGCTCTCCCAAACCAGCTGACCCTCTGACCCTTAGGCCCAGACTTGGGGGCAAAGAAGAGCTCAAGAAGGGTCTGGGACTTGCCCAGTAAGGAGGGCTTCCTGGGGGGCGAAGAGCAGGGTCAAGGAATCTTGAGGACCTGGGAAGGCAAAGGGAGAGGGCTCTTTTTGGGTTTCATGGGGAGGGTGGAAAGGAGGGAGGTGAGCCCCAGAGTAGGCCTGACTCCGAGTCCTGGAAGGCTCCAGACAGGGGGCCTGTCACCTCCGTATCATGGCCCACTCCACCCATCTCCGCCCCTCAGTTCTTGCTCCTGTCTGTGCGGCAGGAGGGGTCCGGCTGCAGCCCAGCGCTGGCGATCGCGAGGCCCTCGGCCTAGCCCCGCCCCCGGACGCTCATTGGCCTGCACCGTCCCCCCAAGCCAGCGAAGTCTTTGGAGGAGGTAGGGTCGGTCGCCTCCCTCCTGCTCCCGTCCTGGCTCCGCGGCGGGGGCGCGCCTCTCCTGCAGGACGGAGCCAGCTGGGCCGCCTTGGGACTCCAGGCTGGTGAAGACAGGCGTGGGGCGCTGCGCTCGGGCCCCGAGCGGTGACTGACAGCGGCGCGGCTCTGGGCGAGCGCGGTCCCCGCGTGCGCACACGCACACGTCGCTGCGCAGGGACACACGGACCCCTGCGGTCAGACATACGCGGAGACCCGGCTCGGCTCGCGCGCTCCTCCTCGCACACGCTCCGCATCCCCCGGCTGCGCGCCCTCCCCGGGAGTCTGCCCCCGGCTGACCCGCAGCCCAGCAGCCCCACGGCCAGGCCCCGCACTGAGCAGGTAAGGGCCGCCCCACCACTCCACGCCCCGGCCGCCCTCTCTCATCTCCAGAATCTTCGACCTACAGGGACCTCAGACCCCCTCCTCTGGCTCCGCGGTCTCTGCAAGCCGCGTCCGCCACAGATGGAGAGCCAGTGAGGGTCAGCGCTGGGCAGACCTCCTGAATCCGAAACGAAGTCCCCTCCAGCCTCTGTGCCCTTCTTGAATGTCAGCCTGACAGCCCCCAGCTCCCAACCCCCAAATGTCTAGGGCTATGCTTGAGGCAACCGATCCCTGCAGCCTGCCAGGTTGGGGGTCGGCCTAGCTATCTGACGCCCCTCCGGGTGAGAAGGGAGAATATGGGCAGGGAATGTACTCCGGCCAGAGAGACCTGTCTCCCTAGACCCAAGGCAGACGGACATGTGTCTACGTGGATCTGGAAGGCTAAGCTTGAAGGTGCCCCGGCAAGGCATAGCATACCGCAAGGGGTTGGAGAGGCGGGCAACCTATGTGCTGGGTAGAGGGTGTTGGGTGGGTGCACGCGGACAATGACCCTCTATGGTGATACATTCCAGATTTGTGTGTGTGTGTGTGTGTGTGTGTGTGTGTGTGTGTGAGAGAGAGAGAGAGAGAGAGAGAGAGAGAGAGAGAGAGAGAGAGAAAGAGAGAGAGAGAAAGAGAGAGAGAGAGAGAGAGAGAGAGAAAGAGAATGAGAGAATGTCATTGCCGTCTCTCGGTTTTCCGCGCTGAGGTTGGGGATGCCTGGGCTTCTGGGCGTCTGAGAGAGGAAACGCCCTACAAGGCCTGTGGGAGAAAGGCACTGGCCTCCCAGGCTGAAGTGGGTCCGCCTGAGACCCCTGCCGGCCGTCTTAAAGGCACAGGCTCCTGCAGCAGCTGAGGGTGAACGAGGGGTAGGGGCCACATCCTCTGTGGGACCTTGGTGGTTTGTGGGAAAAGAGAGACCAGGGAGTCCATGGATGGAGCTAGAACCCCCAGGAGGGAGTCTGGCCTGAAGCTGGTTTCGTTTCACATGGAGCTGGAAGGAGCTCAGGTCCCCTCCGCAGATCCAGGGGGTGGGGTGGCAGACACCTGCTAATTCTTCAGACTATTTTTATGCTTTTAGTGCAGGTGCATCAGATTCCCTTTCTTTACCTCCTTCAGCCTTGCAGTGTCCCACAAAACCCCGCAATCACTGGAAAGAAATCCTAAAAGACACAGCATTGGCTTTTCTTGTGGACAGTCTCTTGACAGGGAGGGTGTTGGGGGATGGGGAGGGGCTACACAGCACATGGGGGGCAACTTTCCCTGGAACTGCAGTTGGCCAGTGGCAGACAAGTGTCCCGAATGTCAATCTGGAGACTTTTGAGTGACTGTGGGGTTCAAAAGAAGGTGAACAGCTAGGTTTGAGGCTTTGGGGTTTGGGGGCAGCAGATAGCATTTCCATTTTCTCAGAGGCCCCACTTAAATGAGTTTGGTGTTAGCTGCATGTGTGACTGGTGGAGTCCCCAGTCTTAAGCTTCTTCTCTCCACTGACCTTGGGGAGGGCACGCAGACACATCTGTCTGAACATAAGCCAAAATTTGAACATACAAATTAGAGACAGAATACACTGGACCTGGCCTTAGCATAGATCTTCCAACTGATCCATCAACAAATGTGTGGGATGACCAAGAAGGTGGATATGGTCCTTTCTCTCTTCTGCCATCAATAGTTTATTGATGGTTGGAGGTCTGGGAAAAGATCCCTGCAAGTCTCTGCCGCTGTGTGTGATGAGGGAAGGTGTCTGTGAGAAGCCTCTTGAAAGACCCTTTTATGCACTGTAAGGACTGATCCAGGCCAAAGGACGCATTAAGGTCCTGTTTTGTGTAAGATTCAGGCTGGCAAGGAGTTGATAGGAGAAATGCTTTGGGAGCCATTCTTTTCCACATGGCCACCTCTCTTTGTCATGCTTCTACTTCGGGACACTCCCTCAGTTTGTGTAAATACACACAATAAGAGTTTACAAATCAGTGTATATGGATGAAAGGCTTGGAAATACAGGAACCAAGGCCACAGGCGGCTTTCCTCCTGGGAATGGGGCTTAGGCTTGAGGTCCCAGGTTGTCCTCCCACCAGGGACAGACATTTTCTTGATCTGGGGCTGGTGCTGAAGAAGTGGAGGACACCCTATGCTGTCTGCTAGGGAGGAAGAACCAAGGTGTGCCAATCATGGCGCGTGAGTCCAGCTCAGTGCCAGGAAAGCCTTGCTTACCTGAGACCTACCTCCCATGGAGCTCACACTTGGGGTGACAGTGAGTTTCTTGTCCTAGGAAGGTATGTGAGCAAAGGTCTGATGCTCCAGATAGGGGCTGTCTGGAGGCGTTCCACCCTGGATAGACTAGAGACCTGAGGAAGCTCGACCACTTCTGAGTAGAGGAGTATAAGATTCCAGGATCTGAACTGGTTGGGCCCAATGTCCAGGTGCCTGGCAACATAGAGACTGGAGACTCCTCAGCTGTGATGTATTTGTACTCAGCTTTGGATGCCATCAGAGGCACACGGTGACAGACACCCCCACAATGACACACAGGGAGGGAGTGACACATAGCCTGGGAGGCACATAGGTTTCTCATGACACCTGCCGGTGAGTGGGGGCAAAATAGAGACAAGCAGCACCAGGAATACAAAGTGACATCAAGACACACGCCCTCACACAGATGTGGGCACACTCTGGGCCTCAGATATTTGTCCAAAGGAGATCACAAAAGTCTTCTTTAATTAAAGTCCATGTCTATATTTAATTGAAGGGAGAAAGTGTGTGCATAAGTGTTTTGCATGGAACCTAGGACAAGGGTTGACAGCCTTTTTCAGTAAAGTGCCAGACAGTATTTTAGGCTTTGTGGCCATATACTCTGTCACAACTACTTAACTCTGCTGTTGTAGCTGGAAAGGAACCACATATGATTTGTAAACAATTGTGCATGGTTGTGTTCTGAACCTAATTTATGGACGTTGGAATTTGAATTCATATAATTTGCAGGTTTGGGGAAATATGATTTTTCTTTTAATTTTTTCTGTCCATTTAGAAATGCAAAAAATAATTCTTGGTTTGATGATTATATGAAAATAGGTGACAGGCTGGATCCAATTGGCTGGGAGTGTTTGACAACTCCTGGGTTATGAGGTGAGCAAAGAGAAATGGTCAAAGTGATTACACATTCACTGAGAACCTGAGGTGCCGAGGGTACCTGGATGCCTCGCTCCCCTCCACCTCTGTCTGTTTAGTCTGTTTAATTGGTCTGCCCCAGGGCAGGCTCCCTGCCTGGCCTCAGAACAGCCTCTGCTGTGTCCATGTGATAAATCCCCAATCTAAAGACACCTGGAGATGTTCATGACTGTAGAGTGAAATGTCACTTGAGCTTGCCAAATAGTCCACAAGCTCCCTGTCCATTGCTCTCCTCTGTGTTCAGGTCTGTGTCCGCCCCCATTGGAAGGGAGACCATCCAGAAACCTGGGTATGCTCCTTATTTCTAGGCAAGACTTGAAACTCATACTGACCATGATAAGACCTGAAGCACCCCAGAGGTGAGAGGGGCTCCTCGTCTCAAGGCCAGGGTTCTCAGAGGACAGTGAGGTCAGAAGGCGCAGGTGCAGCCAGGGTGGGCTTTTTGTAGAAGTGTTAGGAGGCCATGAAGTATGGAGGGTGCTGTCATCCCAGCCTCCACAGAGCCCACACAGGTGCCTTAGCTGTCCTCATTCTCCCCTCTGACAGGTGGGTACTGTAGAGGGTTGGCTGAGAAAAAAAAATATATATAACTCCTTTCAGGCACCTCTGAATTTCCCAGCTTCTGACTTAAGGCTTGTATAGGGAACTAGGTCCTGCCTTCTGTTTCTTCCTCTCCCAACCGCCTCCTCCTGATACTTCCTTCCTGCTACCTCCCAAGTGTAGGCCAAGGAGACTGTCCTCTTGCATTTCTCCAAATCTCTAGGTTCTGTCCCTGCTCTTCCCATCAGAGCTGCCTTTCCAATCAGCCCCCCATCACCTCTACCCTGGAGCCAGAAAAGGGCCTCAGAGTGTATTTCTGCCTGCACTTTCCTCCTTCTTCTTTGCTCCCCAGACTTTGGAGGGGCATTCCCTAAAGGGGAGGCTATCGCTCTGGTGCTCAGAACTCCTCAGGGCCCCACGCCTGTCCTTAACTCCTGGGTTATGAGGTTAGAAAAGAGAAATGGTCAAACCCTCCCCAGGGTTCTCGAAGATCAACCCTCCTGGTCCCCTGGCTTCCGCAGACTGACACTAGCCGCCCACTTTCTCTTTCACCCCCACCTCCTGATATCTTTCTGTGTTCCTGAATACCCCTTGAAATCACCTTCCCAAACCTATCCAGGAGGCACTCTTCTGAGTCTTCTGGGCACCCACTATGTGCCTTGCCCGTGCTGGGACCACATGCACATCACAGCTGCACTCACAGCCCCTCAGGAGAGCCTACTGCTTGACAAGGGTCAGCACAAAGGGAGAGATGCTGTCAGCTCTGGGGAACGCCTCCCCCAGCCACACCTGCCCACAGCCTATGCCTCTTCCCGGCCAGGCCTCCTGTCCCGTCCCTCCCTCTTCCCCTGCTCCCTCCCACTCTTCTACCCCTTCTCACTTTCCTCTTCCTCCCACCTTTTATCTTCTGTTCTCCTTCCCCTTTTCCTCTTGCCTGGCAGGAGCCCACTTCCTGACTCCTCAAGGATGGGAGATGTCCCTGTACTCTCCAGTACCCAAGGGGCTTCCTCATTTTTGGGGAGAAGGACTTTGCAGTGTGTGACCTTGGGGATGTTTTCTGGTCTCTTGGGGCCTCAAATCCTCACCAGTGAAGTGGGATAGTGTTGCCAGCATGCATGTGGGTGCCCCAGCCTGGCCTTTCCCTGCCTTGAACTGGTGACCATTGGGTGACCAGTCTTGTCATGCACTGGAGACAGGCCCTGGTAGCTCTGAAAGGGGAAGGTTTGAACACCAAAGAGTAGCTTTGGCGCTGTCCTTTATCAGCTGTGGTCTCATTGAGGAGAACAGAGGTTCTAGAAGTTCCCCTCCTGCCTTTGAGGGCTGAGTGGGCAGGGTCAGTGTTTTATCTTTCAGCTGTCCCTCCCTGGTTCCCTGCCTTAGGTGGGAGAGGAGGAAGTGGGGGTTGGTCCTCCTCCCCTCCTATTAGTAAACGGGGCCAGTGAAGAGCAGAGGGGGCAAACAGTGCACATTCATTGGCCGTCTTCAGTCTGCTGTCCAGACTCCGCACTGCCCTGGGAGGGCGAGGGAGGCTGCATGGCCAGAGGATTCCAGTAGGAGGTGGCTCGGATGGCTCCAGCCCCCTGAGAGGCAATGAGGGATCCAGGGCTTTGCTGGCCAGAGAAGAGGGAGGAGGAAGAATGTGCTATTCTCACACTCCTGTGGGGGCTTTGCAGTGGGGCCATGGCTGCAGGGTCTCTGAGTCCCTTCCCCCCGTGAGATGTGGAGAGTCGTGGGGCCCAGTGAGTCACTGCTCGATCCCATTGTGCTAAATGATGATGCCATCTTCTTGTGTGGGGGCACCGTTGCCTGGTGCAGCGACTCACAGGAAGTTGTGGCTGCTGTACACGGTGTCACTCCAGGCTGGGTTGCTGAGCTTCGTAGGGCAAGGAGAGAGGGGCTTCCTGAGCTGTAGGGTGGAATGCTGTGCCTTTGGAGTCCCCCTGAACTCCACTCCAGGGCAAATATCAGTCACACATCCCACTTCCGCTAGGCAAGCCTCTGGAGCTCTATACTGTGTGACCTTGGGAAGTGTCTTCACCTCTCTGGCCTCAGTTTCCCCCTCCACACCATGGGAAGTGCCCTTTAAAGTCTGAAACGCTTTGTCTGTGACTAACTCTTCCTAAGAAGGAAACTAGATAGAGATATGTGGATGGGGTTGGCAGAGGGCCTCACCAGTCCCCACAGGTGCTAGTGTTAGTGCCACTATTAACCTGAACAGCCATTTCACACAGGGCCCTGCTGGTCAGGTTAAGAAGGCAGGATGAGCCTACAGGCTGACATCTGTAGATTGTTTATTCACTTCCAAGGCCTGCTGTCATAGATAAGTTGGGGAACTGGACTCCATAGTACCAGTCAAGGACCCAGGTCACTCTGCACCCAGTGAAGTGTTAACTAACAATTTAGTCTAGAGTAAAATCCTGCATAAGAGAGAAAGATATTGTAAAACTTTGTAACCTAAGAGGAGAGAATCTGTTTAATGTATATGGTACTAATTAATAACATTACTAATGTATGCTATTACTATAAAAATATGAAAATAACAAGAAGAAACAAAAAGACAGCTCCTCTTTAAGGAACTAGCCTAAATGTTCTCCAATATTACTGGCTTTTCTATAAATAAAAATGAAACTGTTAATCTCTCGTCTGCCTCTCTGTTAATTGGCTTAAATAACAGACGGAAGGACTCCTTGTTCCGGCAACATATTTTGACGACATGAAGGGACCATCAGCCGGGCAGTGTGGTGAGTATAGACTCGCCTAGGGCCCTGCTGATCAGCCTAGACAGGTAAGACTGGGACATGCCTCCCTGCCACTCCTTTTTATTCTGGGAATGACTGGTGTGGTGTCCTCCTGTTCTCGCCGTCACCACCTCACATTTATAGAAATCCTTTTCACTTTTATTCCAGGTGCATGTAGGAGTGTGAGTCCCCATCCAGTTGTGCACAGAGGTTAGAGTTCCTGTGTGATGGGCACAGGGGTTAGAGTCTGTGTCTGGATGTGCACAGGGGTCTGAGTCCCCCTATCTGGCTGTGCACAGGGGTCTGAGTCTCCGTTTGTGCACAGGGGTTAGAGTCTGTGTCTGGATGTGCACAGGGGTCTGAGTCCCCCTATCTGGCTGTGCACCGGGGTCTGAGTCTCCGTTTGTGCACAGGGGTTAGAGTCTGTGTCTGGATGTGCACAGGGGTCTGAGTCCCCCTATCTGGCTGTGCACTGGGGTTTGAGTCTCCGTTTGTGCACAGGGGTCTGAGTCCTTGTCTGGTTATGCACAGGGGTCTGTGGTTGTGCACAAGGGTCTGAGTTCTTGTCTGGTTGTGCAACAGGGTTCGAGTCCCTGTCTTGTGCACAGGGTTCGAGTCCCCTTCTGGTTGTGTGCACAAGGGTTTGAGTCCACATCTAGTTGCCTAGGTATCTGTGTTTTCTGTGGAGCTCAACCATGAAGGCCCAGTTGTCAGTAACTACTTCCTAGGATTCAGATAGGTTTGAAGAATTAACACATATTTGCTGCTTGGAAGTGTGCCTAGCACATACCCCTAGTTCCAGAGGAGGTGCCATGTGGAGTACTCTGGCTCCTTTATCTGTATAGGACACACCTCTCTTGCTGCTTGAGCAGCCTGGTGACAGAGCAGAGGGCTGGGGTGGGTGGGAGTCCTGCCTCTGCTTGACTTTGTTTTCAGTCCACCATGGCTGTGCCTGAGGAGCTTTCCTGCATAGGGCAGGGTGAGCACCCTGCACATCTGGGTATCCCTGCATGTGTGTGTGCTTGTATATGTGTGTGCCTGTACACATTTGTGCCTATACATGTGTGTGCCTTTACGTGTATGTGCACATTTGCTTTGTGCCCTTGCCTGTCCCTTATCTGAATCCTGATGTATCTGATTGCCTCTGTGTATCTGAATGCTTTGCAGAGTGAGCGTGTATGTAGTTATAGATAGCAACAGACTTATAAGCATATCTGCACCGCTGAGTGCCTGCATCTGCATTTATCTTTGTGTTGCGTGCGTGTGTGTGCATCTGCATCTCTGGGAAGTATGTGTGTGGAGTTGTCTGCTGTTCCCTGAAAGAATCTCCATTTTGTGTGCCCTGTCATGGGAGTTGTGTTGACACTTTCAGGTGGGAGCCCTGAGAGTAAATAATCTCTTTGTCGCTGTGGAGTTGGCATCTCTTTTTGCTCATTTCTGTGGACCTGTTTCTGTGTATTGTGTGTCACAGACAGAAAGACAGGGAGAGTCAGAAATTGACCAGTCCTTAAAACATAAACCCCATCGCTGTTTGCCCCCTGCCACCCACTTCCCCTTGCTCAGAGCCATTTGCCCCTTGCTCTTCTGTGCCATCCCCTTGGTTCTGATTAGGTTAAACTGGAAACCTAGAATCCAAACTCTATGTGAATGTCACCTGGAGAACTTTAAATAGCTCTGATGCCTGGACCACAACTGAGAGATTCCGACTCATTTGGGCAGGAGTGTTTTGGGAAACTTCTCAGGTGGTTCCAGTGTGTAGCCCAGGTTGTATGCTGGGCCCTGAGGCCAGGGTTTGGGGAGGGTTTGGGGAGGAGGTAGTGAGTGCCCACTGGTGGGCCACCCCATCCTGGAGGGGTAGTGCTGCTGTCATATCAAGTGAGCTGAGAACAAGGAGTTCTGTTTTCATCTCTTTGGCTAGAGGTTGTTGAAGGTGCAAGAGAACCAAACCCTGATCTCAGAGACCTTCTGCTTTGTGTGGTTCTTCTCATCCTTCTGCTGGCCAGAAGAGATGACCTCCAGCTTCTGCTGAGGGTTGCTGGGCTCAGGCATCTCTTTGTTCTAGCCAGGCAGGTCAGGGGACCATCTCTTTGCCAGCAGGTGGAGGTGACAGAGCACCACCGATTCCAGGTTCTGCTAGTGGTAGCCTGACGCCATAAGGGATATGATGGGCCCTGGGAACAGGTACAGAGACTTCTGAAGCCTGAGCACCCAGGAGTGCTTGGGCCAGTGCTTCTCAGCCTGCTCCATCTTCCTGGACCTGCAGGAAAAGAAGCATTGCCATGGTCCCCTGGCCTTCTTTGAGCATCTTGGGGATACTCAGTGCCTCCCTCAGCATCTATGACTGAGCCCTGAGCATGCAAGGGTGCCCGCCTGAGCTTGGCCTTGAGCCTTGAGGGAGGGGGCTGTGGTTAGGCAGAGAGCCAGGGCCTGAGGGTATGGCAGCTCTCCCTGAAGTTGGAGGTGTGCAGAGACTAATGCCTGGGATGTGCATGAGAAGAGTTTGCTCCAGAGCCCGCCATCTCCCATCCCATGGCCTCCTGACCCAGGCACCTGTGGCTTAGCACTGCCCCTGATATGGGCCTACTCAATCTTTTTTATAACAATTTAATAATAATAATTTAAAAATAACTGTCGCTGTGCCAGGCCTCTTTAGCAGTGCCTGTGTGATGAATGCCTTGCTGCCCCATTTTTTGTTGTTGATGCTATTTTAATGAGGTTGCTGTGAATTTCCTTGCATATGCTTCTCTTTGTCCTAGGGCAAATATTTCCCAGATGTGGCATTGCTGGATTGAAGGATTTGTATATTAATGATCAATTTCGGAAGCAGAGTAGACTCTTCTCTTGGGAGTGGGTTGTGCTCTCGCAGTCTCCTCTCTGGCTTGGCTCCCTGTCACCCATCTGGTCCCTACCAGCAGGCCTGGTCCTCATGGACCTGCCACCTTAGAGCTTCTGCAGCTCTGAGGCCTGAGCACACTCTTCAGCTGTCACTGTGTTTTCGATGTCATGGTTGGAAGCTTTATCTGGAAGGCAAAGTGGGATGAAGTAGGATGAAAGGAGAGTGTTTTTGTTAGGGTACCAGGCCAGGCAGCTGGAACAAAGAGGCCGTTTAAGAGTGTAAATTAATTAGAGGTTCTTTTCTCTCTGGCATACAATTTGCAGCTAGGTAAGCTGTCCAGGAGGGGTGGCTGGGCTCCATAAGATCACTCTTTTCACTCAGTCTTGCTCCCTAGCCCCTCAGATACTGTCCTTATCTGCACTGTCAAAGCTGGGTCCAGCATTTGGGAAGGGCGACAGAACAGGAGCAGAGAGAATGCCGTACCATCACAGACAGTGGGTGCAGATGTGGCCCCATGCCACTGCCAACCACATTCGTTAGTCATAAACATCATCAGTAGTCTGTACCTCTGAACAAGAGGGAGGCCAGAAAATGTCTTTAGGTGGGCATGCATGTGCCATCACTGTGGGGGAAGGGAAGAATGTAAAGATTTGGGGAGATAACTTGGGTCTGCCGCTGAGAAAGCCACTCCAACCCATTTCAGCAGATCAGCTGGGCTGCACCAGCGTGTGACCACAGTATCCCCAGCACCTAGCTCAGACAGGGTGCTCTGCACCTGTTTGCAGGACAGAAGAATAAAGAACAGGTCCCGTGCAGGCATGGAGGTGGGTTACCCTTGGGGACTGAGAGCTGTGCTGCAGGGAGTAAGGAAGGGGAGGTGGTCCCTGCCCCTCCTGCTCACTGAGCTCACAGGATTCATGTCTTCTCTTTCTCTCTAGCCTGCAGACAATCCTGAGGCTGACCAGCAGCTGCTGTCACTGGGAGGCCACTGTGCTGGCCGAGCAGCATCATGGCCGGCATTGTGCAGGTCTCTCTGACTGCAGTCCTCCTGCTGCCTATGGTAAGGGCCCAGGACCCCTACTGCCCATGACTGGCTGAAGCCTGGGGCTTAACTGAGCCCCCTCCAAAGAACCTGTGCCATGTGCCTCCAGCTAAGCTCTCCACCTGGCTGTTACCTTTGGCGGCACTAAACTGGACCGCTCTGCACCTTTGTATGAATTAGAAAATATGCCCTTTCCTCAGGACCCTGTACTGATTTGACTGGAAATTGTTAAGAAATGTACAAATCTATTACGATAGTGACCATAGTCATGTGCAGCAACCTTTAGATTTGTGTGGTACACACCCTGCTCTACTATATGCACAGGCCCTTGTTGGACCTTCAGAAGCCTCTTTCCATCTTCTAGTTTGCAGACCACAAGGGTGCTTCCAGGATAACACTCAGAAGCCTGCACTCTCCTCATGTCTCCCCCTGAGCAAGTGTGGGGGTGGAAGTGGGCTGGGGAAGATTCCCAGGTATTGTCCCACCACTGGACAAGCAACGGGTAAGGCTGCCCTCAGAGTCCCAGGTTTTAGTGCTACTTCTGCCTGACTCAGTGGGACACCATGGATAAACCTAACCCTCCCCCCAGGAGCTGCCTCCACATCTGTGAACAGTCAAGATTGGACTGTTTCCCCAAAACATGGCCCTTGGCAGCTCAGATGCCTTGTGACTGCCTCTCCACTCACTGACATCCCTTAGGGAACCATCCCTGCCCTGGGGCTTTGAGCTAAAGTGACAGAATTTGAGGCAGCTGTCATGATAGCAGTAAATGGGCTGTGAAGTTACTTGGTACTGAGCTTAAATCCTGTATCTGCTACTGACTAGCTGTGTGACTGTGGGCTTGAGTTTCTTAACTTCTCTGAGCCCCAGTTTCCTCTTCTATAAATGAAAGTGGTGAGTAGGCCCCACTGGATGTGACCACAGCTCCTCTGCCGGCAGCTGCCAGGGGTGCCTCCCTTCTGAGTCGCTGGGAGGGAGGCAATGAGCCTTCTCAGCCTGATCTCTCCTTGCCACTTGCTTGTTCCCCTAAAGTGCTGTAGTAGTCTCATGGCCTCTGGAGCCACACAGCCTGGCTCTACAATCACTAAGCTGTGTGACTCTGAGCAAGTTACTTAACATCTCTGTGCTTAAAATAGAAAAATAATAAAAATAGTGCCTACTTTGTAGTACTTTAGATATATACACATGTGATATTCAGGATGATGCTTGTGCCTAGTAAAGTGCTATATTACGTGTTTGCTGATATTATTATAAGACATAGGAATTAAGACCCAGAGAGGGAAGGGGATTTGTCTAAGGCCACACATTGATTCTTCATCACTCCCCTCTTCTTGCTTTAGTCCCCCCTTCCCTCAAGACCCTAGGAGGGCTTGTACATGGGTGCTGCTCCCACCAGCTGCCCCATGTCCCATTTGCCTCTCTCAGGCCACCACCATGCACTCTGACTGCATCTTCAAGAAGGAGCAAGCCATGTGTCTGGAGAAGATCCAGAGGGCCAATGACCTGCTGGGCTTTAATGATTCTTCCCCAGGTAGGCAAGGTGGTGGGAGGGTACCATGTCACTAGCACATGTAGGCAGGCCAGTCATTAGAACTGGTTTCCTCACCTCCTGCCCACCTTTCTGCCAAGAGCAGTCTGCCAAGAGAAGTCAAGCGTGCAGGTCTTTTGGACCTTCAGAAAGCCCTTTGGGGCACTGGTGTCTTGTTCTGGGAAGTGATGCTGGGGTCACCCTCTTTGGGGCCTGTCTGCTCTGGGTGCCTCAGGGCTGTTCCCGGTGGCTGGATGTGTCTGCCTTCTCTCCCATGTGGTGGGACTGAGCTGGGCAGCAGCTGATAGAGAGCTTGTTAGCAGGTAGTGTAGGCCTGGTGGCAGCAGGGACACAGCTGTTGTGGTGGCTGAGCTATAGAGCTATAGAGCAGTTGGTCAATGCAGGGCAGGTTGTGTTTTCCTACCTCCTCAGAAGCCAGAGAAGAAAGTGTAGTAGGAAGCCTGTCCTGGAGATTGTCTGCTGCTGTCTTCTCCTGGGCTGCTGTGAGCACATGGGGACGGGACTGCTTCCTCATGCTGGATGGGCCACACACTGCAGGACATTCAACATTCTTAGCCTTTCCCCTTAAATGCCCATGATCTTAGTGACAACCCAAAAATGCCTATTTGACATTTCAAATGTCCCAAGAGAATGGCACAGCCCCCGTTAAGAACGAGTGGTCCCCTTTCCTTCTAATCCCATCACCGTGCAGATGGGGAGCCGAGGCTCACAGAGGCAAAGGTGTTCTCAGCTTCTGGCCTGAGGGGAAGTTGGGGTTTTGGGGGTGCGGGTGTCTGGAGGCCTCTCCAGCCTTACTGTGGCACAGTTGCTGGAGGGCCGGCCTCGCTTCACGTCTGCCTGCGGGTGAGGCTGTCTGCTCAGGCCAAAGGGATTCACTTTTCCCACTGGATCTTTCCTGCTCCTCTGAGCACCATCTGTTTAAACACTTGATTAATCTGCAGCCCAGTTAAATGTAATGGTCCCACTGGACTGAGCTCCCTGGCCAGTTGCTTCTCAGTGAACATTAACTAGAGCTACTCCGGGCCACATCAGCCTCTCCCTCTAGCCAAGCTCTTGCCCAGCTCTAGCCCAGGCCAGAAGGGGATTCTAGGCCCCACCAATGAGGGAAACTGAGGCAAGGAGCCCAGATGGGTGCAGGGAGGAGACCAGAAGAATAGAAGAAGAATAACTGGTTCAAGCATCTTGTTTGGGGGATGAGAAATGGAGCCCTGAGAGCAGCCATTGTTTAGACCACATTGGGGGGGAGGGTCAGGGTGAGGTGGGTCTGGAACTCAGGTGTCCCAGGCCATTGTTCCCACATGGAATGTCTCAGATGCATTTGGGGTTGAGCAATAAAAGCACCCAGGAGGGAAGAAAAGGATAGAGGTGGGGTATGAGTGAGACAGAGACACAGGTAAGCCCTGTGGTTTAATCACACACCCATCCATTGAGCACTGGGCTGAGAGAGGGCAAGATAGGCTTGCCCACAAGAACGTCCTGGCAGAAGCAAGTGAGATGAGTGCAATGACAAACACCATCCCAGGAGGGGGCATGCCAGTGCTGGAGTGCAGGCCTCACCCTTGGAGTGCTCAGGAAGGGATGCGTTCTCTGTGGGAAGGACTTATGGAGCAGGCGGTAGCGAAACTAGATCCTCAGGTTTCAAGCCTCATTACACATCAGAATCACGAGGGGGAACTTTTAGAAAAATGTATTCAAGCCACAATCCAAACCAATTAAATCAGTACCTCAGGTCCATCACAGTCACCAGAAGTTTTAAAAGCTGCCCAGGTGATTCTAATGAGAGGCTAATACTGCTCGCCCTTGAGCTGGGCCCCAGGGATGGGTAGGCATATTGAAGGCAGGTAAGAATTGAGGGATGGATGGATGGTAGAACATTCTAGGCTGAGGGAAGCATAGGAGCCTCATAGATGGGAGGGTGTAGCAAATAACTCCATATCTGGAACCTTGAATTAGAGTGGGTGGGGGTGAACTAGTGAGGGTATGCAGCTGAGAGCCCAGGGGCAGGTATCTCATGCTCGTATCCACAGGAGGTGAAGGTGGGGGTACAGCAGTGGTTGGCTGGCTACCATGGTGCCTGCATCCCTGCAACTGCCCCCACAACTACAGTTCTCCTCGGGGATTTATAAATCAGCCCTGGCCATGGGAAGGCAGGGTGTGAAGGAATCTCCATGAGAGGAGGGAATAGCTCACCTCTAACCCTGACCACCTTGGCAAGAAAGGAGGCTGTACCTTCCCACAGTGTGCCTGAGGAGAGGGTCCTCTACTATTCCCTCTTCTCTTCCCTGAGTCATAGGGTGGGGATCAACAGGACAGAGCTGGGAGATAATTAAGTAGAAGCAAAGGTCAGACTTTTTTTTGTTGTTATTTATTGTTAGATCATAGCTGTGTACATTAGTGCGATCAAGGGGGTACAATGTGCTGGTTTCATATACAATCTCAAATATTCTCATCAAACTGTTCAAGGTAGCCTTCATGGCATTTTCTTAGTTATTGTATGTAGACATTTGTATTCTGCCTTTAGTAAGTTTTGCCTGTACCCATTAAAGATGCACTGTAGATGTGGCCCCACCCATTACCCTCCCTCCATCCTAACCTCCCCCCTCCTTTACCCTCCCTTGGCCCTTTCTTCATATTCTTGGGCTATAGTTGGGTTATAGCCTTCATATGAAAGCTATAAATTAGCTTCATAGGAGGACTGAGTACATTGGATACTTTTTCTTCCATTCTTGAAATACTTTGCTAAGAAGAATATGTTCCAGCTCCATCCATGTAAACATGGAAGAGGTAAAGTCTCCATCTTTCTTTAAGGCTGCATAATATTCCATTGTGTACATATACCACAATTTGCTAGTCCATTCATGGGTCAATGGGCACTGGGCTTCTTCCATGACTTAGCAATTATGAATTAAGCTGCAATAAACATTCTGGTACAGATGTCTTTGTTATATTGTGATTTTTGGTCTTCTGGGTATATACCTAGTAAAGGAATTATAGGATTGAATGGCAGGTCTATTTTTAGATCTCTAAGTGTTCTCCAAACATCCTTCCAGAAGGAACATATTAGTGTGCATTCCCACCAGCAGTGTAGAAGTGTGCCCTTTCCTTCTCATCCATGCCAACATCTCTAGTTTTGAGATTTTCTTATGTGGGCTACTCTTACTGGGGTCAGGTGATATCTCAAAGTAATTTTGATTTGCATTTCTCTGATGATTAAAGATGATGAGCTTTTTTTCATGTGTCTGTAGATCGTGCGTCTATCTTCTTTAGAGAAGTTTCTCTTCAAGTCCCTTGCCCACACTGAGATAGGATCACATGTTCTTTTCTTGCTAATGCGTTTGAGTTCTCTGTGGATTCTGGTTATTAAAACTTTTTCGGAGGTATAACCTGCAAATATTTTCTCCCATTCTGAGAGCTCTCTGCTTGCTTTACTTACTATGTTCTTGGCTGTGCAGAAGATGTTTAGTTTGATCAGGTCCCAGTAAAGTATTTTTAATACTGCTTCAATTGCCAGGGGAGACCTACTCATAAAATACTCACCCAGGCCGATTCCTTCAAGAGTTTTCCCTGCACTTTCTTCAAGTATTTTTATAGTTTCATGTCTTACGTTTAAATCTTTTATCCAGTGAAAGTCTATCTTAGTTGATGGTGAAAGATGTGGGTCCAATTTCAGTCTTTTACAGATTGCCAGCCATTTCACCCAGCACCATTTGTTAAATAGGGAATCTTTTCCCCACTGAGTGTTTTTAATTGGCTTGTCAAAGATCAAATAACGGTAAGTAACTGGGTTCATCTCTTGGTTCTCTATTCTGTTCCAGACATCTACTTCTCTGTTTTTGTGCCAGTACCATGCTGTTTTGATCACTGTCGATTTATAGTACAGTCTCAGGTCTGGTAGCGTGATTCCTCCTGTTTTGTTTTTATGTCTGAGAAATGTTTTGGCTATTCGAGGTTTTCTCTGATTCCATATAAAACGAAGTATTCTTTTTTCAAGATCTTTAAAATATGACAATGGAGCTTTCATAGGAATTGCATTAAAATTATATATTGCTTTGGGTAGTATAGACATTTTAACAATGTTGATTCTTCCCAGCCATGAGCATGGCATGTTTTTCCATTTGTTGACATCTTCAGCTATTTCTTTTCTTAAAGTTCCATAGTTCTCTTTATAGGGATCTTTCACATCCTTCATTAGATAAACTCACAAATATTTCATCTTCTTTGGCACTACCGTGAAAGGAATAGAGTCCTTGAATGTTTTTTCAGTTGGCTATTGTTGGTATATATAAAGGCTACAGATTTATGGGTGTTGATTTTGTAGCCTGAGACATTGCTATATTCCATGATCACGTCTAAAAGTTTTGTAGTAGAGTTCCTAGTGTTTTCCAGATACACAATCATGTCATCTGTGAAGAGTGAAAGTTTGATCTCTTCTGACCCTATGTGGATACCCTTGATCACCTTTTCTTCCCTAATTGCAATGGCTAAAACTTCCATTACAATGTTACAGAGCAATGGAGACAATGGGCAGCCTTGCCTGGTTCCTGATCTAAGTGGAAATGATTTCAATTTAACTCCATTTAATACGATATTGGCTGTGGGTTTTGCTGTAGATGGCCTCTATCAATTTAAGAAATGTCCCTTCTATACCAATTTTCTTAAGTATTCTGATCATGCAGAGATGCTGGATATTATCAAAAGCTTTTTCTGCATCAATTGAAAGAATCATATCGTCCTTATTTTTAAGTTTGTTGATGTGTTGAATTACATTTATAGATTTTCATATATTGAACCAGCCTTGAGATCCTGGGATAAATCCGACTTGGTCATGGTGTATAATTTTTTTGATGTGTTGTTAGATTCTGTTTGTTAGAATCTTATTGAGTATTTTAGCATCGATATTCATTAGTGATATTGGTCTATAATTTTCTTTTCTTGTTGGGTCTTTCCCTGGTTTGGGGATCAAGGTGATGTTTGCTTC